>CANNZV010001707.1:0-70057 GCA_947561585.1 Caprella mutica
AACAGGACACACTTAGAATCAACAGGACACACATAGGATCAACCGGACACACAGAGGATCAACCGGACACACACTTTGATCATCAGGACATACTTAGGATAAACAGGACACCCATAGTATCTACACGACACCCATAGTATCAACACGACACCCATAGTGACAACAGGATACACCTAGGATCGACAGGAAACACTTAGCATCAACAGGACACACTTAGAATCAACAGGAAACAGTTAGAATCAACAGAAACACTTAGAATCAACAGGACACACTTAGAATCAACATGACACACTTAGAATCAACAGGACGCACTTAGAATCAACAGGACACACTTAGAATCAACAGGACACACTTAGAATCAACAGGACACACTTAGAATCAACAGGACACACTTAGGATCAAGAGGACACACTTAGGATCAAGAGGACACACTTAGGATCAAGAGGACACACTTAGGATCAAGAGGACACACTTAGGATCAAGAGGACACACTTAGGATCAAGAGGACACACATATAGCAACAAGTAACGCATAGGAATAGAGAAGACACAGGAATAGAGAACATACATAGAAACAAGGAGACACCTGAAAACGATAAAACACACTTGATTTTGTCACAGATATATAGAAAGTAGAATTATTCTTGAGAATTAATGTAGTTAGCATTAGCAATACCTATAGGTAGTATCAAATTTTCTAATTTTTTGTCTCATATTTTAATAATTAATAGATTGTTAATTAATATTAATAAACTTTATAATAGGATATATAGCTTAAATAGAAAGACGGTATCCAAAATACAACCATTGATCATAAAATTCATTGTCAGGTCCAGGTTTTCTACCCTTCTCCTGATGATGAATAGAAATTTTTCTATTCGAAATCTTGAAATCTGAAAAAAAAACCTTCAACACGGAGTTTCAATAACCTCTAATAATGAGGATATATTGCCGTAATACTGGAGAACATTTTCACTATATTGTACTGAAATATTACACAATCTGGTTCTAGATATTAAAGAGAAAGTTGATATTAAAAATATAGTAGATGAATTATTAATAACTAAAGACGCAGAGAAAAAGTTTAAATTTAATAATAAAATAGAGATTTTGCCGATGATTGATGATTCACACAATAGAAAATTTTAGTTTGCCGCATCTAAATAATTCATGCTACAATACTTTCATTTATCAGGAGCAATATAATATAGCTATCCTCCAATGTAAATTGCATGAAGAAACAGATGTAGTTCGGTTAAGAGATGTACACAAATAACAACAGACAAGGTGTCATGGATCTCAATAGGTTACATCATAACACCAAGGCTATTAATCATTGAATGAACATCTCTCACAATATCTCTCCTGCAGTAGAACTATCGATGGGCGACAATTACAGGTGACGAATAATCCATAGCTACATCGCCATTTCAATTAGTTTTGAGTGAGGTGATGTACAGCAGGTAGATGTGGGATACAGCAGAACAAGGCAGATGTGGTATAAAGCAGTACCAGGTATATGTGGGATACAGCAGTACCAGGTAGATGTGGGATACAGCAGAACAAGGCAGATGTGGTATAAAGCAGTACCAGGTATATGTGGGATACAGCAGTACCAGGTAGATGTGGGATACAGCAGAACAAGGCAGATGTGGTATAGAGCAGTACCAGGTATATGTGGGATACAGCAGTACCAGGTAGATGTGGGATACAGCAGAACAAGGCAGATGTGGTATAAAGCAGTACCAGGTATATGTGGGATACAGCAGTACCAGGTAGATGTGGGATACAGCAGAACAAGGCAGATGTGGTATAAAGCAGTACCAGGTATATGTGGGATACAGCAGTACCAGGTATATGTGGGATACAGCAGAACAAGGCAGATGTGGTATAAAGCAGTACCAGGTATATGTGGGATACAGCAGTACCAGGTAGATGTGGGATACAGCAGTACCAGGTAGATGTGGGATACAGCAGAACAAGGCAGATGTGGTATAAAGCAGTACCAGGTATATGTGGGATACAGCAGTACCAGGTAGATGTGGGATACAGCAGTACCAGGTAGATGTGGGATACAGCAGAACAAGGCAGATGTGGTATAAAGCAGTACCAGGTATATGTGGGATACAGCAGTACCTGTTAGATGTGGGATACAGCAGAACAAGGCAGATGTGGTATAGAGCAGTACCAGGTATATGTGGGATACAGCAGTACCAGGTAGATGTGGGATACAGCAAAACCAGGTGGATCTGGTATACAGCAGGACCAGGTACATGTGGTATACAACTGGTAGATGTGGTGTACAGCAAGTAGATGTGGTGTAAAACAGGTAGATGTGGTGTACAACAGGTAGATGTGGTGTACAACAGGTAGATGTGGTGTACAACAGGTAGATGTGGTGTACAACAGGTAGATGTGGTGTACAACAGGTAGATGTGGTGTACAACAGGTAGATGTGGTGTACTGCTGGTAGACGTGGTGTACAGTAGTCAACAGGAGTGTAGTTTGATACACACATCAAGGATCACAACTGAAATAGTAAGAATAATTTACATTTCGGTTTGGGTTCTCACACTACTTAGCATTCATAAATAGCAAACACAATTTGAAATGAGCAAAAAAATCATTCATGCACTAAATTGTTGATTCTGAAAGTAATGAAGTACACAGATCGATGACAGACCATCTTCAATATCTGAGGATATATGGACTAATCGACCAAAATATGAAAAGTTATATAAAATCATGGCTTAAAAATTAAATTGGATATACATAATATAGTACTTGCATTATATCAGTTATATTGAATAATTTGACGAAAATTTTATAGTCCTTCGTTGCTTGTAGCATACTTGGTTGCTTGCCACAGGACTAATTCCACCAGTTCAACAAAAACGAAACCAGTTTGCAGTACGATATCTTTGAAGATTCTCACTGCTTATCGCCGGGACGAAGAGGCGCTCTGGGCTCAGGCCTAAGGGAAACCCAAATCACTCAGTAAGTTAATTATATAAAATGTTAAACTATTTTATAATCTTCAGATGTAGCTCTAAAAAATGCAATGGATTCTCCTTGCTAATTCTCATAATTTTGTTCATTATACACTCTTAATTTAGACTTTAAGTAAATACCAAAAAAGTATAATATATCAAAAGGCTCACCTCTGGTTGGAGTTCTCACTGCCAAATCCCTGGACGGTGTTCTGCTTATTTGCTCCCAGGAAGGAGTTTTTCGGTTGCCTAAGAAAAACTATATAAAATAATTAATCGAGTTTTATTTTAATTAGCTATTAGGTAGCTATATACTTTATTTCATACGTGACCGAAAATGTGAAATCGCCTGATAATTTTGAACTTACCCTATTTGAAGACAGCGCAGTAACTGACTAGCCTATGTAGAAGGTATTGACACTGAAAAAACAGCTAGGTCGGTATGATGCATAGATAAGTTAACATATAATAATCTAGGAAAATTAATTTGGATATCAGTTTACAAACTGGAAGGCAGTAATCAAAATTCATTATTATGAAAATTTATATACTGATAATCAGCTCTTCAAATAACTACCTAACCGCCAGCTAGCCTATCAATCCCCAAAATTTTAGAACATTTAGGCAGACATTTATCTATGTATTAATGAAATTAATTAATAATCGATCGGCAGCGATAATACTATTTAGTGCATATAACGCTATTGTTTGCACTCGAACTAAAATGATATTGAGGAGCGTTCACATTCAACACGTAACACACTTGAAAAAAGATTTGAACTGTAAAGTGTCAACTGATTAATTAGCTTTGAGGACAACATAAGTTGCCACTTACTCATTTGATTTAACTCACACCTAAACTTAAAAAAAGTTGGATTTACAGTCTTTGTGGGTTACTTTATCACACTATGTCATAGTTGATTTAACTCACATCTAAACTTCAAAAAAAGTAGCGCCAACTTTCATAATAAGTTAATTCATACACCAGATACATTGGATTAACAATATTTGTGAGTTACTTCAACACACTATGTCCTAGTTGTTCTAACATATGTTCAAACTCCCAAAATGTAATTCTACCTCTCATAGTAAGTTGATTCAATCCATAAAATGATTTGAATTAACTATGTTTGGTGACACACCACGTCATAGTTGTTTTGACACACGTGAAAACATGAATTAGTCCAACCAACTCCCGTAATAAATTGATTCAAAGCATAAATTGTTGACCCATTAAATATGAGTAAACTTTTTTTCTCTGTGTAGTATCCTAAATAAATGATAAACAAAGAAAAGTAAAATCAGAAATATCATGTAAAAGTATTAAACTGAAGATCGTCTAAGTTGTACTGTTCTACTGACTCAAATAAAAAAGTCTTACATTACGCTTAAAGATCTTAATACTAATACTCAGCCTCAAATTCAAAGGTAATAGATTCCAAAATTTGACTGCCTTGTACAAGAATTTTTTTTGGCTCAGTGTCGTTTTACAATGTACATTCGTAATTAGACAATCTGTTAGCCTGCGTGTATAATGGTCATGGTGAATCTGAGAATCAGTCAATCTAGATAAAATATTACTGTTGGTACCGTGAATTACTCTATAAAGTTTAACAACACAGAAATACTTAAATACATAAGGATATCTCAACAGTGTATACCTCTCAAACATATCTTCGTCCTCATCACCACTGTTCAACAGTTTGACCGCCTGCTTCTGCAAATTAATCAGTTTGTTAACCAAGAAAAGACAAGACTCTCCCCAAACAACCAAGGCATAAGTCAGGTGACTATAGAAAAGAGGGTGGTCGGTCAATTGATCCCCGGTCATTTGATCCCCGGTCATTTGGTCCCCGGTCATTTGATCCCCAGTCATACTTTTTGTTTGCTCATATATTTAGCATACAATAATTTATTACGATTTTTATTTCTATATAAAAATTTCCATTTACTATTTGAATAATAAATAAAACTTGTGAATTTTTTTTATACGATGAAACAAAATAACGGAATTCAAACGGCTAGAACTTATAATCGCAACAAATTTATTATTTTTAGTTACTAATAATTTATATTTACAACTAGTTAGAAAACATATTACAGGTGATAGGGAATATTAACCAACTCTTGCAAGCTGAAGTTAGATATATTCACTTCGCAAGCTAAGTGAATATACCTAACTTTCAATATAAGCTGTTTTCTCCTATTAAAAACATTATGATCATGTAGGTGGGATAGATGTAAAATCATTTTATGGTAAATTGTATACTTAAGTTATTATACCATAAAAATATTTTTGATTTCCCACCTGCATGACGATTATATTTGTAATAGTTATGGCAAAGAAAGTTACTCCTCAATAAGCTCCTAAACCAGGAGAAATAATTACGAAACATGGTCCTGATTTATTTGATTAATAGTATGTGCTAGTTATAATAAGTGTGGGGTATACCTGTGCATTTAAATTGATTTTACCATTGACAATTTTTTTGTTGCTGTAATGTAAATTTGAAAGCATATATACTGTTACTTATTTGAATAAAAAAATGTTTAATTTCATGTTAGTTGTTTTTACCCTTATTAATTAGTTTCTTCAAAAACTTCATCGACTGTAAAATGCATATTTCTATTATATAATAAATAATTAATATATTCACATATAATAAAAGAATAGTAGGTGTATAAACGGAAAATATGACTGGGAATCAAATGACCGGGAATCAAATGGTATAGGGATCAAATGACCGGGGATCAATTGACCTAGACCCTTACAATCTGTGGTTGGTTTACAATTGCACGTTTTGAAATTACCATAACTTTCGACTTTGATGTATTTAAAGAAAGACGATTGGCTTTCAGCCATTCATCAATATGAGCCAACTGATCACTTATCTCGGTGACAACATTATTCAGATCAGGGCCAGATATATACACAGTTGTATCATCAGCATAATGAACAAAATTGAAATTACAGCAATTATACATATCATTGATGTAGATATTGAATGAAATGGGTCCAAGATCTGATCATTGTGGAACACCGCTATCAATAAAAGAGGTATGAAAACTAAGTCCATTGCAATGTACAAACTGTGAACGGTTTACCAAATATGACCTAAACCATTCCAAAGTGAATCCTCTGATACCAATGTTTTCCAGTTTATCAATGAGTATGTTATGGTCAACTGTATCAAACACTTTTGATAAATCCAAAAAAAGATAGACCAAGTAATTTTTGTTGTCAATCGAGCTATACACATCGTCTAAATATTCACAAATAGCATCGACCGTACTTGATCCCTTCCTGAAGCCGTGCTGACAGTTTGTCAAAATTGAAAATTCCCCTAAAGAAACATCTAATCAATTACACATAAGATTCTCAAATATCTTGCTCATAACAGAAAGAATAGAATTAGGCCTATAACTTTTCACACAAGATTTATCCCCCGACTTGAAGATAGGAACAACACGGGCAATCTTTAGCGAATTAGGAAATACACCAGTAGAAATAGATTCATTAAAAAAATTAGCTATGCAATGAGAAATAATAGGAGAAAGCCTCTTATAAATGAATGTTGGAATCTTTGTATTAATACAACTCCTCATCTTCAGCTTGCCAATAACACCCTCCACTTCAATATCACTTACAGGCCGAGCAAAAAAATGAATAGGTGTTCTCGTATGAGAATAATAAGTAGAGGGAGTTCTATTTGAAATTGGAATGGTATTTTTTAACTGAGAAACAGAGTTAATGAAATAATAGTTGAAACATCATGAAATGGTCTTGGGATCATCGATTAACACTCCATCAATATCTAAAGAAATTGTCGATTTATGGCTGTTCTTTTTATTCAAAATGACACCAATAGTTGACCAAATAGCCTTACTATCATTTCTGGCCGCAGAAAACCTATCTACAAAATATCTACGCTTATTACTCCTAAGCCTACCAGTGACAATTTTTTTTAAATTATTATAGGTGCCGAACTGAACTAGTCCAGCCTTATAAGTTTAAATAACTTATGCTTCTCACGAATCAGTAATCGACATTCACTGCCTATATCCACGGTTTACACAATGATCTCATTGAATAACTCTTTGAACGGATAGGACAACAAGTATTATAAAGCCTCACGAAGTTATTCAAGAAAATATCTACTTTATCATTCAGAGGAAGAACACTAACATTTTGGAAATCGAAATTAATATGATAATGATAACAGCCGGTCAACTGTGGTTCCCTATTTCAAATCGTTCACATTTATTGATAGAGATATATTCAAGCCCTTTTATAAGATAAAATCATTTTTTCGGGCAAAAAACAAATCAATTCATTTACATCATAGATAATACAATATAAATTATTAGAGTTGTCAATCAAATAGTTTACCTAATCTCGGTTATTCATTCTAAGTACACACAATATCAAAAATAGAATCCAATCCATTTTACAAACTGAGTCAAGTAATATTCACTCATGACCTGAGTATTTTTCCACAAAATATAGTTTAAAATTCTTCTTGAAACTGAATAACGAACTGGAATTTTTAATTTCCTCAGGAAGAGAATTTCACAATTTTGGGCCATTACAAGATATTGATCTTTCACTTAGTACTAGTCTTTGGAAAGAAGGTTTAGCAACATCTCTATTTCTAGTATTATAATTGTGCACAGGGTATTCAAGTAGAGTTTTACTACTAAATATATAAACACCTAAAACATAGTTATAAATATCTCTTATGTTGAGTATCTCAGTTTTATGAAACAATGGCATAGTATGTTCAAGATAAGAGAAACAAGTTATCAGTCTGACAATCTTTTTTTGAAGCATAATTAAAGGGTTCACATTAATATCAGCAGAATCACCCCATAACAATACACCATAAATTAGGTGAGGATAGACGAAGCTATAATAGAGATTTACCAAAGTATATTGAGGAACATCCCTATAAATTTTATAAAATATACCAACAGTTTTTGACATTCTCGACTAGAAAATGACAGTTTACGGTCAACAGTAACACCCAAAAATTTAATACATTCGTCATAAGGAACTTGATTACAGTTAACATTTAGTACAGATGGGACTTCAATATCGTGAGTCCGGTTAGTAATAAGGAGGCCAGCGGTTTTTTTGGCATTAAAAGAAAGGCGATTATTAATTGTCCAATTATACAGATTCGCAAGTAAAGTATTTGCTTCAGACATTAACTCAGTACAACTAGAATTTGAACAAACTACCGTCGTGTCATCAGCAAACAAGGTAAAATTAACGGTATTTTCATGGTCTGGCAATTCGTTTACGTATAACAAGAAGAATAGAGGCCCAAGAATACTACCCTGTGGTACGCCAGTTTTTATAATCTTGCATTTAAAAAAATTGGACCCGACTCTAACACATTGGTCCCTATTGGACAAATAACTCTCAACCCACCTGAGTGGCAGTCCTCTAATTCCATACCGAAACAATTTCCCAGTTAAAATATTGTGACTGACAGTATCGAAAGCCTTGCTCAAGTCTACAGATACCACCAATGCATGTTTACCCGTCATTTAATCTTTCATATATACTCTCTATAACATTCAATAATGCGTCTGTGGTGCTCTTGCCCCTTTGGAATCCAATCTGAGAACTATATAGTTTATCAAGCGATTGGTTAACCTCATTATAGACTGCTCAGAATGATCTCTAAAGTATTTAATTAGAGTTATTTGAGAAGAATTAAAAATTACTGAACAGAAGATGGGAAAATGATCGGTAATATCTACAACAAACACACCACAACTTCCAAACATAAGATTGTTAGTCCAGATATTATCAATAAGAGTCTCAGTATTATGACTAACACGGGTAGGAACAGATATTAACTGATTAAAAAATAATGATTTCATCATATCTTGCAACTTACGACTCCTATTATTATCAACCAGCAAATCTACATAAAAATCACCCAGTATAAATACTTTTTTCCTAGTTACTCCACTAACATCTATCCTAGCAAAAATGTCGTCAATGAAATAATCAATCCCAAACCTTCTTGGAGGAACAGTATCGTCTGGTGTTCTTTCCATTTTGAATGATGTAAGGTCCGAATACGTCGAGTTCAACGTTGCTGAAGGAAGGAATTTCTTCTAGTCTGTCCTCAGGTAAATCAACCATAAATTGATTCATTGTTTCAGCACGTAGTTTTCTGCACGTTACGCAGTTCTTTATCATAAGTCTGATATATTTCTTACCATTCAAGATGTGTAGGCCGCTGTTTCGTAAGGTTTCATGGGATAAATGACATATTTGTTCATGGTGGTACCGAGTTAGAAGTTCAGTGACGATATGATTTTCTGGAAGCAAAATCGGATGCTTGCTGTCTGCTGGAATTGTTGAAAGGCGAAGACGCCCTCCTACACGAAGCAATCCTGCTTCATCGATGAATGGAGACAAATCATTCAGTTTGCTGTTTTCTGGAAGTGAGCCATGTTTAGAAATGTGCTCTATGATGTCACCAAAGGTCTCTCTTTGTGTTATCTTGATGAGGATCTTCCTGGATTTACTCAGGGTTCTTGTACGTTCCCTAGGAGCCAAATTAACTCCTCTTTTTTGACGCATAACGCCGATGTTTGCTTGAACTTTCAGTAATTTGTTTGTCACTCTGTAAGCTTTGATCCAAGAGTAACTCTGCTACACATCAATGTGATTTCTGAAGGTTCTTTGACGGACACTTGAAGCGTTTGACAGTTCTTAAGCGTCTCTGGTAGCTCGTTGACTTCAGAATTAGTGACCTCTGAGACTTCGAAAGACTTTTCGAGCAGAAAGGCAGGTCCTTTACTTACTGAAAGATCAGATGCAGAAATCTCTTCCACATATCCTTCGTCTATGTTCGTTTGCATTGATGACACGCATGCTTCAAGTCTTTGTGGATGATAACTGCTGAGTCATTTCAAAGTGTTTTTGGTCCTCAACAAAACTGCTTGTTGATTATCAGGAAGATTTCCATTTTCTCTTTTTGGAAGAGGTACAACTATCTTATTATCCTTGTCATAATTTTCGTTTTCTGACAGTTTTCAAGAAATGTTCATCTTCAACTGAGAAGCCATCCTTCATATCATCAGGGAACTCTTGAAATACATTTTCTTTCAAGATTCTTCGTTCTTTTAGAGCTGGAGTTTGAAAATTTAGTTTTACACCAAAATGTTCGTGATTTATTGACGTTTTCAGGACTGTGAACTGATCAGTACGGAAATCTCCACATGTATTTCCAACTGGTGCCCATCTTAGAGAAGTTTTGTGAATGAACGGAGCCTTCTTCGTGTGGCAATGAGTTTGCATGGCTTCGCTACAATCCCGTCCTATGAGCATAAGGACCTATGCATCGTGATTTATTTCGAGGAAATTCTTAGCGTATCTGGCTGTATGAGGAATTTTCCTGATTATATGAGGAGTTGCAATATCACACTTGGTATCTGGAATGTTTTATTGTGTTACCATATCTGACTCCTCTTACTCTGAGTCCTGTTACCACCATTTCTGATGATTTTGTCTAACAACCTTTCACTGTGATTCCTTGAAATGGGTACCTACTGTTTTTCGAAAAACTGAGGAACTTTCGGATCTACTAAACAAGAGTTCGATTGCTCATCTATGAGAGCATAACATCGCAAAGTCTTACCAGGCACCTCAGAGGATTTAAGATCTACCAGTACGGCTTTCGAAAAATTGTTTGGGACATTGGTTTCACCACAGATTTTTGTACAAAATGATTTCTTGTCTTGTCTGCGGTCACGATAATTAGAACCAGGCGGTATTTGGTCTCTGAGCATAGCAGTGCAATGCTAGACATCGCATTTCTCGCAACTGAATTCAGAGTTACATTCGGACATCATATGTTGCTGTAGACACCCTCAGGAAACACAACTTGTGCTCCATCACTATTTTCTTCTTGTCGAAGTATTTAAGATAGAGAATTTTTTTGCAATGAGCTGTGCCATGGCCATTGGAACCACGAAGAAAGCAAAACCTATCAAATTTACGATTCTCTGAATGTTCATAAATTTCGACCTCCGAAGAAGTTTTATTGGTGGCGTATACTCTGCCAACGTTCCTATTTCCATTAGTGACACTAATGTAATTTGTGTTGGACAGTTCCCTCACCAATCTGTTCAGGAAATTGACGAAAAACTCAAATGGTGGATGTCTTGAGCCATGTGCGTCTTTAAAATTCTGTCAGGCTGTCCTCCAACGATCTTGGATGAAAGGAGGCAGCTTCTCTCTAACTAGCTCTCCACCATTTGCAATATTGAGGAACTGCAACTCAGGTGTATCATTCATATTGAATAATATGAGTCGACAGAAGTCCACTAGATTTCTCAGAATCTTCTCTGTATTTGGGGGTTTCACGGCTGGAAATCTCTAACTTATCAAGCAAATCTTTTGCAATGATTGAGGTGGATCCATATCTTTCAGTGAGAATGTCAACACAACTAGACAACTACATAATCATGAACGACCCCACACTCCCACACGCAAACCTTTTAACATCAACACACGACCCACATCACCTGACATAACCCTCCTCACCCCTGACATAGCCCTCCAGAGTTCATGGACCGCACTCCATGAACTCAGTTCAGACCACCTTCCACTTCTCACCACATAGCTACACTTTAAGTACACCTCTTGCTGCACAAAAACACAGACACACATTCACAAACTACAATAGAACTCTAACTGGACAGACTTTTCAGCATCTGTGGATAATAACTCACACAACTTTGACATAAACACCTTCTCATCCATAGATGCTGCCACAAAACACCTCACTGACATCATCTTTAACGCAGACAAACACTACATCCCTACAGGCAACATCATACACTACAACTCCACATTCACACCACACATAAAACACCTGATACAAACACGCAAACACCTACGCTCACTCCCACCCACACAAGACACGATCACACGCATACAACACCTTAACACTGAAATAAGTGCGGAGATTACTGCCCAACAAAAACACAAGTGGCAAAACACATTAGACACCATAAATTTCCGCACTGACGCAAACAAACTTTGGAAACTTGTCAAGGGACTCAACAACAAATATATGGACCAACCGAAAACAACACGAGTCCCTCACACAAAACAACACGAGTTCCTCACACAAAACAACACTATTCTCACTGACACACAACAAGCGAAAGCTCACAACAAGCACTATGCTTCCACAAGTAGGTTACCCACTCGCCCCGTAGATAGGATTATACTGCGTCGCCTGCACAAAACATGCACTCAAAAGATCCTCACACCTCCCTTCACTCCCGCAATGGTTACCGAGGCCATCCGGGTTTCCAAGAACACTTCCTCCACAGGTCCTGATGGCTTATCAAACAAACATCTAAAACATCTAGAGCCACTTGCCATCAGAGCCTTCACAGACATCTTCAATATCTCACTACAGAACAATAGTATACCCAACACCTGGAAACTAGCCAAAATCATCCCGATCCTGAAGCCCAACAAACCCCCCACAGAACTGGCCTCATACAGACCTATATCACTCATCTCCACCCCATCCAAAATACTCGATTCTAGTTCTAAACAACATTTCACCACACATCCCACTATCCCCCTCACAACACGGCTTCAGATCCCAACACTCCACATCTACTCTTCTTACCCACCTCTCACAGACAACACTCGAAAGCTTGAACTCCAACAAACCTGCGGATAGGACAATTATAGCTGCCATAGACATCAGTAAAGCCTTCGATACGGTACCTAGACAGCTACTCATTAACAAAATACTCAACACACACATCCACGACTCATATAAAAAATGGCTTGCCAATTATCTCTCAGGCCGCTTTGGCAAAACACTTTACAACGGCAAGTCCTCCAGAACACTTCACTACACTGACGGGGTACCGCAGGGCTCTGTACTCTCACCTACACTCTTCAACCTATACCTTCACGACCTCCCTACGTCAACACACACCTCGGTTTACACTCTTTCATACGCAGATGATGTCACCATCATCTCACAACACCCCAAACACGAGACCGCCGCCAACAATTTACAAACATACATCTACTCATTTGAAGACTGGCTAGAAACAAACAAATTAAAGGTCTCCACAAACAAACCTTCTGTCACCTTAGTTACACCCTTGAATACAGAACCCATCCAAAAATTACACTCAACAACACTCCCCTTCCCATTAACAACACGCCGAAAATCCTTGGAGTTACACTCGACCGCGGCTGGACGTTCAAACACCACATAACTGACATTAACAGAGCCACCGGTTGTACACAAACAACACCCACACACCACCTACACACAGAAACACGAGTCCTCCCTCTCACCTCACACATGGACATGAGGGGCACACATTTTTACACTTCCACACTAGACCCCTCACATCCCCTACACTACATGCAAACTGAGAGGAGGACACCACGTACACTACACACCACTGCCTCCACACACTACAGACACCTCTACACCAATCTCCCTCCCACACCCGACAACACTTCTCTGCACAAACACATGCACACCACTTTAACACAAAGAGCTCTAGTCTCCTCCCTTCCTAACAAACTCCTTGGGTCTAGGCCTCCAGCCATCGACCCTAGTGAGTCGGCCATGTCTCGTCGTGATTGGGTTACCCTATCACGTCTGAGATGTGGCCACCATCCTTCCCTTCCTCACTACACGCACAGGATTGGGAGATTGGACTCTGATCGTTGCGACTTCTGTCAAGCCGATCAGGGCACGATCTCTCACATCCTCACACAATGTCCGTCACTACACCTACACAGGACTACACACAACATACACTCACTGGAGCATCTTTGGACCCATCCTCAGGCAGTTATTAACTTCCTGAGTGATGCGGGTTTCCCTTAGGCTCACACAGTGCCTCGGGTAGCTGAAACCCGGGGTGCCCCTCCGTCCCGGCGAGGATGTTGGGGAGGTTATACAACAACAACAAGAATGTCAACCATATCATCTGCCTTTTCTTGACTGATATGACCACACGAGGACCTGAAATCGACGATAACTTTTCTAGCGTCACCGATGCTGTTCGATTCAAGTACTTGGATGAATTCACTCGGAGATAGACACAGTGATTTCTACACGCTGGTTGACTTGCTGCATCCAGGACCAAAATTTGTAGGACGTGCCATCGAAGAGTTCGATTGAATTCTTTATAAGATCTTTAGTGAGTAGTTGTTTAGCCAGGATTTCTTAGAGACTATTTGAAGATGTATTATTATTTCCTGTCGCTGGCTCTCTGTGGTTTTCAAAATAAGAATAATTCACTTTGCTTCTGTAAGGTGAACAACTTCTACTTGACATAGGGCTAGTTTTAGAAAGATGAAAAGGTTTTTATGGAAGCGCTTGAGGATATAATTTTCTCCCCACTGTAGCTTGAAAAGAGTTAGGGTATTAGAACGGTCCTCCTGGATTGGACAGAGTTTTCCAAGGAGCACGAAGTGAAGTATTTTTGTAGGGACGGGGTTCAAAGACACAAATACTCTCTTGTTGAATTGGTGACTTAGTTGATTCTTGATTTGCTTTCGTAGTTTCATTTGATGGAATGTTTACTGGTTCTTTGTAGATAGAACTTTCTCTTGATGATTCATATTGACAGAACTTGCTGTAACTGATTTGTTATCCGCCGCTTGAAAACTATTAGCTACATTTGTAACATTTCTATTTACGTTGATATTTAATGATTTAAATGAAGCAATGCTTTCTCTGTCGCATTCACTAATTATATCTTGGTTGGTATCCTCCAATAACTTCTGAATAATGCTGAACTTTTCTTTAAGATACATGTCAAGTCTAAATGAATTAATCTCAGCTGCATCTTTTATAGCTCCATTCTTTAACAAACTACTAGAATATGCTCTACTAGCAGTTGAGTATTTAGCGTAGCTAGATTTAAGATCAGCACCACTATTTCGAAGATCTTCTGGATCTTCAATTCTTGCAACATTCACAGCTAAAATGTCGTGAAGTTCAGTGGTTGCCTCATCAAATTCTGTTTCCAGCATACTGAAAGGCTTTTGACGATTTCTTGCAGGCTCTGATGCTATTTTAAATTTCTAACGATACTCTCACCTCAAAAAGAAGACTCCTTGATTTACTGTCGCGGAACTCCGCGTTTCTGCCGAAGCCGTGTTGTGAATAAAACAGGTTCGGAGAAAAGCACATATATTGAAGACGTCCGTCTGGTGTACACTGTACAGTAACTGAAGTAATATTATTTATTTAGAAAAACAAAAAATGATCACAATATTTAAAGAAAGTGTTCAACAAATACATCTCTGTTTTAAACGTTAAACCATTATTTACTAGGTATTATATATTAATGTATAAATTATATTCAATACAACTTAACATTAAATACCGTAAAAACCTATTTTATATCTTAAGAATATGAGAAATAGATTAGTCTGTCAAACGAATAGGTAGATATTTTCTACGAGTGAAAAGTAATTTACCAGTTTTCTATGAAATCAACTTTGAGGGGATGCTAATACAAAAACTTAGAAGAGATAAATGCAAAGTGAAGACTGAAATATTATTAATAATTATTACTGAATGTGATTATTGACACGAATAATGATGGCACAAACTATAAAAGGATTATTTGACGTTATAGGTACTGAGAAGTGAGCTAGAACAACCGAGTTAGGTAATTATACATTTATAAAGTAATGAAACAATAGAAAAATACAAATAAAATTTAATGCTATCGATTTATCTTGATTATTTTGTTTTTAAAATAACTTACATCAAGGTAGGGTCTATAATACAGTATTTTGAGGTGAGGATTGTGAGGAATTTGACGTGAGTGCCTCTATAATATAAGACTGGCACTCTGACTGAAACGACTTACGTTGGTTAACATTTTCACTCTAGAATAAATTCAAATAATACCTAAATAGAAAATGACAAAAATGTTTACATAACTATATACTAATGATAACTTTATTTGATACGAAGAAAAATGAATATTTCCAGAACAACTTCTAAATTATAATAGCTCCTCCCATATCGCTCACAAGAGAAGTACGATTCGTTCACTAGTAAGTAGAGCTTTCAAAATTTGTAGTGAAGAATATTTAGATAAAGAATTGACATTAATCAAAGAACAATTAATAAATAATGGATACCCAATGAGCATGGTAAATAAAGAAATTAATAAATATCGTACAATAAACAACAATAGAAACGGAAATAACTCGACTGATGACACATTAGGTAAGAAAATTCATAGCTGTGCCTTATATTTCTGGTACAAGTGAAAGATTACCAAGAATATTAAGCCCCTTCAACTTATATCTAGGTAATAAATCAACAAATACCATTAAGAATTGCTTAGTAAAACCAAAAGATCCAGTAAAAAGTTTAGAAAAATGAAGTGTAGTGTATAAAATAGATTGTAATGATTGCTCTAGTGAATGTATAGGAGAAACAGGAAGAAACTTATGTACAAGAATCGATGAACACAGAAAAGATGTGAGGATTGGAAAAGAAAATAGCCAGGTTCACCAACACTCCCGAGACACTGGACATACTTTCAAATTTACGGACACGAAAGTTTTACAACAAAATCAAAATGTTTGGCTACGTAGAAGATTAGAATAATTTTATACACTGCATCATCAAAATTCAATCAATAGAGCATATGATGTAACACCCTCATTAATTCCTATAATTAATAAATGCAAATACTGATTTCTCAAACATAGAAACACTTAAGATCAACATAAAACTCAGAACTAAGATAGAATAAATTGAAAAAGGATAATGTGTGAACGTGCGGATCTTTGAAATGAAAATAAAATAATAATAATTAAGGATATAAGAAAATAATTTAAAAGAAATATATACATAACTATAGAGGTTGACAGTTTTCAATCGGACCTCTACAGTCAGATAGAAATAGGTACATAACTATAGAGGTTGTCCGTTTTCAATCGCGCCTCTATTGTCAGATAGAAATAGGTACAGAACTATAGAGGTTGTCCGTTTTCAATCGCGCCTCTATTGTCAGATAGAAATAGGTACATAACTATAGAGGTTGTCCGTTTTCAATCGCGCCTCTATTGTCAGATAGAAATAGGTACATAACTATAGAGGTTGTCCGTTTTCAATCGCGCCTCTATTGTCAGATAGAAATAGATACAGAACTATAGAGGTTGTCCGTTTTCAATCGCGCCTCTATTGTCAGATAGAAATAGGTACATAACTATAGAGGTTGTCCGTTTTCAATCGCGTCTCTACTGTCAGATAGAAATAGGTACAGAACTATAGAGGTTGTCCGTTTTCAATCGCGTCTCTATTGTCAGATAGAAATAGGTACAGAACTATAGAGGTTGTCCGTTTTCAATCGCGTCTCTATTGACAGATAGAAATAGGTACAGAACTATAGAGGTTGGCCGTTTTCAATCGCGTCTCTATTGTCAGATAGAAATAGGTACAGAACTATAGAGGTTGTCCGTTTTCAATCGCGTCTCTATTGTCAGATAGAAATAGGTACAGAACTATAGAGGTTGGCCGTTTACAATCGCGTCTCTATTGTCAGATAGAAATAGGTACAGAACTATAGAGGTTGGCCGTTTTCAATCGCGTCTCTATTGTCAGATAGAAATAGGTACATAACTATTAGGGTGAAGCGTTTTTTCAACTTTTTTGAGTTGGGTTTGGTAATAGTGAAATAAAGTTGCCATTTTGTGTTAAAATAATGTGTGAAAAAATCTTAGATCTCTAAAACAATTTTTTGATGCGCCACAAGAGACTTGAAAATTCGAAATATAGTGAAAAACCACCATTACCCCTTTTTGGTCCGTTTTCATGCTTTAGTGTCCCGTTTTCATGAAATCACTGATTTCTCTCAATTTTCCTCCATTATATGGTTATTTTTTTAAATTTTCATTTTTCATATATATGATTCGTAAAAGATAAAGGTCCAATTGGCTCCAGAAAAAAAATAATAAGGCTCTGCTACATCATCTTCATGCGCTACAAATGTGTTGAATATAACCAAAATATTGAAAAATATCGATTATTTTCCACTTTTGAATTTTATACCTCAAACTTTAGTTTCTGTTTTTTATATATTGTAATACCTTAATTACAATGATATTTGGTTATATAAAACTAAATTTCGAGTCTCAAAGTCATAGGACATCTTCTTCTTTCCCCACAATTGAGCTAATTATTAGCAGATAAAATATCATAATTGAGTAATAATGTAGGTAAATGACGGTGCAGCTCTCTTTTTATTTGTATGAAATTATTTAATAACCTTCAAATAATTAATAACAGAGGTCATCACGAGAAGGTGGCCGCTCATCGAGATCCGCTCCAACCCAACCCATCCTTCCTACCATTGCTGGGAGACTTTAACTATTCGAGTAACATATTATTAAAATCCTTCTTTGTATTAAAATTTGGTTGTCACTTTCTGTCCTCTATCGTCGAATGGATCAGCCCGTCACGTTCCTCTTGACATACAACTTCAACCCTGTTGTTCTATTGAGTGTTGCATTTCACCGACGGGAGGGAGTGATACAAGTTGGTCATGGATGGAAGCAAGCAAGTGGAGCGAGGTTGTGGTTGAATCATCTGTTTTTTTTACCCTTTCTATGTGATGAAAAAGGTGAATTTGTGGGAGATGTGCTCTCCTCTCTTGCAAAGCATGGGGTCTCAACTTAAACAAGTTAACAAAGAAACAAAAAGTTATGATTCAATGATACAATGACAAATATAATTAAGAAAAATGCCCCAAGATGCTTGGAGGAGCCTTGTTAGTTATACCACAAATAGAAAATCAGTAATAATAATTATAAATTTGATTTCTACAAAGATGAAAAAGGTGATAAATAACAGTATCACCACGAGAAGGTGGGGTCTCCTGGGATACAAGTACAGTGAAACTCCTGAGTTATGAAGTAATGGTTTCTTCATAACTCAGAGCCACTTCATAATTCGTGTGCAGTGACAGCGTTCTTTGATTAAAATCATAGAGAATTTTTGTCATTGAGGTATAACTATGACAAATATTATTCTTATACGGATTGGATGTGCTGTGCACTAAATTTTATACAAAATTGAGGTAATTAAACAAATATTAAGTAAATGTTGTGAGAAATCAATATAGCTACTCATTATTGTACAAAAAATTAATATATATCATGGCTAATTTATGCCTAAATTTAAATCATTAACAAAAAATACACATCATTTAAATCTCAAACAATACAGAAAACACAGTTTATACTAAATATATCCGATTTATTGTTAACCTAAACTTTATATAGTAAATCTTTGCCTTCCTGATTTACATTTTGATATATAATACTCCCTTATAGGATAATACACAATTACCTATAGGTGGTATCCTATATTTGGATATCATCCTTACCTTTAATAATTATTGGGTCTCATCCTATAATTGGGTATTGTCCTATAATTGGGTATTATCCTATAATAGAGTATTATTCTACAATGGAGTATTATCTAATTATACAGTATGGGCCACAAAAATGTTTCCGCTTTTTCAAATGCTCATAAATCGGTAACCAATGAACGAAAAAACTGTATCTTGGTCTCTTTTTCACTGCCTCTTATTGTACTATTAACAAGTAAAAACAATTTCAAACTGATGTTCATAGTTTAAGAACAGGTAAGCAAAGAGTGAGGGTGATTATTTTTTTCATTACGCAAAGGTTATTCTTAGAGCTAACTCTGTTATTTTACTTTCTAAAAGGCAGTGAATAAAAGGGGAAAAAAGATAATGGTAGACATTATAATACAGGGTGCTTACAATTCTTCCATAGAACTATTTTGAAATAGAACAACTTCAGTGACATTTTAATCTCATTGAAGTTTCCACTCTGAATATTCGTTCTTCGCTTGGTAATTGCATGGTTAAGGCCCGCTTCACACTTGCATTTTTAACACCGCGGAAAAAAGCTGTTCTTAAGATGTATTTACACTTGCATTTTTTTCATCGATGATGGAAAAATCACATTAAATTTTTACTTCAACGATGAAAAAACGCATGTGTGAACACATTTCAGGAAGAGCTTTTTTCCGCGCTGATAAAAATCCAAGTGTGAAGAGGGCCTTTACCATGCAATGAACAAGCGAAGAACGAATGTTCATAAAAAAAACTTCGATGAGATCAAAATGTAACTGAAGTTGTTCTATTTCCAAATAGTTTTTAAGGAAGTAGTGTAAATGTCTACCCTTATAATTTTTTTCCTTTTTTATTCACTGCCTTTTAGTAAGTAAAATCACAGAGTTAGCTCTAAGAATAACCTTTGCGCAATGACAAAAATAGTCACCCACACTCTTTGCTTACCTGTTCTTAAACAATTTCCATCAGTTAGAAATAATTTTTACCTGTTAATAGTTCAAAAAGAGACGGAGAAAAAGAGACCAAGATACAGTTTTTTCGTCCATTGGTAAACGATTTATAAGCATTTGAAAAAGAGGAAACATTTTTTGTGGCTCATACTGTATGGTAGAGTCTGGTGGAAAAGATTGCGAAAACCCACTATTGCATTGAAGTTGTAATTTTCATAAAAAAAACTTCTATATTGTAATTGCTCGTCATACTTGCATTTTTCATTTTCACTTCTGCAATATGACTTTCTATTCTGCCAATTCATTATTCACTTCTGAGAGCTTGACTAGGAAAATGTATAGTTATACCTACCTCAAGAAATATCGTTTTCTATGATTTAAACAAAGAAAATACTTCATAATTCATGAGCATTTCATAATTCAGGTCCTTCATAAAAAAAACTTCTAACTCAGGAGTTTTACTGTACTACAATTGTAAATACCTATAATCCCTATGTATCAAAACCTTGTCATATTTCCGCAATACCTATGTTTTCGATCGAAATAAACAACTTAAATATTTTGATACCAATTCACAAAAGGTACGAGAATACTTTGTTCCAGGTTTGATAAACTTAGTGTACTGAAGCTAAACAGTGTCGAGAACAAAGAAAATTGCGCCAGCACTTCTTCCTGAATCCCTTTTGCACAAAGAAAGTAATTTTCAATATGGTACGTGAACGTGGTAAAGAGAACAGTGAAAATTCCTCTTGATGAAATATTATTTTAGGATTATAGTTTTTAATCATAATTAGAGCTGTATCCTCTACAATTCCATTGAACTATTTAGATTTCTTACGTGATTTATTTTTATCATATTCATGTGGGGTTTTCAATTTAGTTTGGTTTTCAGTTGATTTGGGTTATACTTTTCTTTGTTGGTATGTTTTCTAACAGGTGAAGATGGATTGCGAAGATGTCGTTTTCTTTGTAAGGTGATATAGGAATCCGACATGTTCGCTAAATTTTCTCAAGAGGTGGTACTTTGAAAGGGTTTGGTTACCTGTTTAGTATTTATCACCGGTGAAGAGGTGATAGTTTCAGAATAACTTAAGGAATTAGTGGCAGTACTATTAGCTACAGTGGTAGAGCAGGATCTTGGATTTGGTGTTCTTCTGCTAGAAAATCTGGGTTGTGGCTTCCTAGAGTCACCAAAATTTCATCTTTTAGCTGCTGAGTTGACAGTTTTCCTTCAGTTTGTATCTTCAGAATATTTATTTCAGTTTCATACCGAGAGCAATTTCTTGATGATGCAGGGTGAGAACTTCCATAGTTACCACATCTAGCCATAGCTTCACAAGGGTGCGAGTGTTCAGTTTGATCGATGTTCTTATAATCGCATTGTACACAAGTTTTATTGCTTCTGCAATTTTTGATGCTATGACCAAATTCCTGGCAATTAAAACATCTTCTCGGTCTATAATAATAACACATATTAGTACACCTGCCGCTTCAGGTGACCCCATTATAGCGGCTAAAATTTAAAATTCAAATTTAACCAAAAAGGGAACTAAACAAAATTACTAAATCTTAGTCATTTACCAAATAAAATTTTTGGTATTCGGAACAGAAAGTACAGTAAAGAATAATATTTAAAAGAGAGCGATTGGCAGTTCCTCAATTATGTACCTCGATACATACACTAAATGCACTGATAAAAGTTACTTGTTCTAAGGAACTGGAAGAGAGCTTCCAGGTTTGCATCATCATTGAGCAAATTGTCCAGTGTAAGATCTTCTTTTTCAGTGTCATTTTTGAGAGCATTTCTTTGGTCAGTGAGACCAGGGCAGTGGATGAGGATATGCCCCACAGTGGCGATGGCATCATTGCACCACTGGCACACTGTGTAAGGCGCATCAACATCATTGTCCATTAGATGGTTGTGAGTGGCATTTGTGTGTCCCAGCCTCAATCTATTGAGAGCTACACCTTGCTGTCTCGACAGTTTGTGCTTTTTCCACTTTGATGGCTTGTTTTTTATTTTCTTTAGGTGTGATTGGCGGTTATTAAATCTTACGGACCATTTTTCTGTGATCGATTGTTTTATTTGAGGGTTCCAGTCCGTGAAGGGACAGGTGATAAATTGGGGAATATTTGAGGTTGCTGTTCTGGCAGCTTGGTCAACCAGGATGTTTCCTGGAATACCACTGTGACCAGGGATCCATAGGACAGAAATGTTATATGATTGGGTTAGGAGTTTATGAAAATCGTTCTGGAGTCTGTGCATCAAATGGTTTTTTGGGTCCATTGTGAGCAGTCCTTCTGCTGCTCCAAGTGAGTCTGTGCATATGAGATATTGAGTGGAGAGGTGGTCTTTGTCGTCTTCTTCTATGAGGGTACAGGCTATTTGTAGTGCTTTGAGTTCTGCTGTGTAAACTGATGCTATTCTTGGGAGGGTTTGGGATGAGGTTTTTGGGCCATACACGGATGCAGCCCCAACACCACGATCATCCTTAGACCCATCTGTATAGATGTGAACATGATTCGGATAGTTGGTTCTTATATGGTCAAGGAAATGGGGGTAAAAGTTAGGGATAGTCTTGACTAGTGGTGTTGCGAGTTCTAGGTCTACAGCTGGTCTATGTAGACACAATGAGAAGAGGGCTGGAGTCTTGTATGGTAAGACAGGTTGGGTTGCAATGTTCAGGTCTGACAGGGTTTCGTGAATTCGTTGTATCAATGGTTTCTGTGACAGGTGATTGTTGGTGAAATGCATGAGGAGGTTAGGGTTGATGATGCTGCTATATACTGGGTTGAGTAGGAAACATTTTGTTTGGTAGTATTTTCTGCACATTAGGTCTTTTCTCCTATCGTTGAGGGAGGGCTCGTTCATCATAACGTACAGGCTTTCTATTGGTGATGATTTGAATGCGCCAGAACATATGCGTAGGGCTTCGTTATGGATAGAGTCTAGTTTTTTTTTAAAGATACTTCTGGGGCAGATCCATAAATCAAACAGCCATAGTCTATTTTTGGTCGAATAATAAGTCTATAGGTTTGGAGCATTATGTGGTGATCCGCTCCCCAGTTGCGGGAGGATAATGTTTTAAGTAGATTGAGAGAAGAGTTGCATGAGGCTATTAATTTGTTGATGTGGGCATTCCAATTAAGCTGCGAGTCCCAGCTCAGTCCAAGGAATCTCACACACCTCTCAACACTGAGTTGAGCTCCATTCATTGTTAGGGTTGGGGTTTGGGGGAAGTCAGGTTTTTTGTGGAAGGTTATGCAGTTGGTTTTGCTGGGAGAAAAGGTGAAGCCGTTCTTGTCGGCCCAGTTTGCGATTTTGTTGATAACAGGTTGGAGTGTGGTTAAGACTTGATGCATGTTGTATCCGGAGAAAGCTATTTGTACGTCGTCAACAAAAAGAGACTTGTGGATTTTCTGAGGGATGACTGAAGCAAGGGAATTTATTTTAATGGCAAAAAGAGTGACAGAGAGGATACTCCCTTGGGGTACACCAGCTTCCTGTATATGTTCTTCAGATAGAGAGTTGCTGACACACACTCTGAATTTGCGTTCTCCAAGGAATTTTACTATGTATTCTGGGAGTTTGCCTTTGAGATTCATTTTGTGCATATCTGATATAATACCGTGTCGCCAAGTGGTGTCGTATGCTTTCGCCAAGTCGAAGAAAACCCCTACAGTTACTTTGTTCTCTGTGAAAGCTTTCCTGATGTATGTGTCCAATCTGATGAGGTGGTCAATGGTTGAGCGGTTTTTTCGGAATCCGCATTGGATGGGGGTTAGCAGTTTATGGTTTTCCAGATATTCAGTCAGTCTCCTATTTATCATTTTCTCGAATACCTTACCGAGGCAGCTAGTGAGTGCGATGGGTCTATAATTGGTTGGGTTTGAGGGATCTTTGCCGGGTTTTGGGATAGGGATTATGATGGCTGTATTCCACTGATGTGGATAGTAGCTTTCAGACCAGAGTTTGTTGTATATTGATAGTAGCAGTTTCTGAGCATTTTCTGGTAGATGATTTATCATTAGGTAGTGAATTTTGTCTGGGCCGGGGGTAGTGTTCTTGGCAGACGAAAGTGCTGTCTTCAGTTCTATTATGGTGAATGGTTGGTTATAGGGTAAGGATTCATTTGTGCTGAAATCAATGGTTTGTGATTCTGCGATTTGTTTAATTCTATCGAATGATGGTGAACAGTTTTGGTAGCTTGAGTTGGCTGCAAATGAATTTGCTAGGGTGTTTGCTATGCCTACTGAGGTGGATATTTTGGAGTGTTGGACATTTAAGGGAGTTAGGGATTTTGGAGGGCGTCCTCGTAGTTGTCTTAGCTTGCGATAGATTTGTGATATTGGTACAGAGTGTTTCATGTCTTCGAGGTATTTCTGCATATCTTGTTTTTGGCACTGTTTGAAGTATTGCTTGGTTATTGCACGTTGGTGTTTCCAGTGTATCTTGTCTATTGGGGTCTGGGTTCGTTTGTATTTTCTATAGAGTCTTTCTCGTTCCTTCCAAATCCTCATGCATTCCTCATTCCAGAAGGTTCGAGGAAAGAATGCTTTTGGGGTGTACGTAGGGATGTGGTTGTCGGCAGCAGCATACAGTAGTTTATAAAAGTAGTCTATTAGGCTACTTGGAGTACTGAAGTCCCGTTCACTATTAAGGTTGTTCCAAATATTATCTGTATTGTACATGTCCCAGTTTGCTTTCTTATAATTCATTTTGGTTACTATTGGTTCTCGTTGCATTTGTTGAGATTGGATATTGATTATTATGGGATGGTGGTCACTGCAGAGAACTGTATGTATTATTGACCATTGTAGGTCGGGGGCAAGTGCTGGTGTAGCTATGGAGAGGTCTATGGCTGTTCCTGATTCGTGAGCCGTCGGTAAGGCAAGCTAGATGCAGATTTTTTAATATTTTTTCGATTATTTTCCATCTACTATCAGTTTGGCGGTTTCCCCATAGAATGTTGTGGCTATTGAAGTCCCCTAGTAGGAGGAAGGGTGGCGGCAATTGCTTTATTAAATCTGCTATTTCATCGTAGGTGATTTGGATGCGACAAGGAAGATATAGTGAAGCTATGGATAAGAATAATGAGTTATGTATTTGAACTCTTGCAGCTATTACTTGGAGATTGGTTTCTATTTCAAGTTTTTCAGTCGGGCAGGAAGAGTGCGTGTACAAAGCCACTCCACCATGAAATCTCTGGTTGAAGTGACTCTGCTTGCAAATTCCGTTATAGCCTGGGATCTTGATCATGAAATTGTTTCCAAGGAAGGTTTCTTGTAGTGCTATTGCAGTTGGGGTGAATGTTTCCAAGAGTTTGAGTAAGTCAGGTTTTGCTGTGGTAACTCCACGGACATTCCATTGTAGGATGCATTTGGTATTTGAATTATCGTCTGTGGCGTCTGCGACTGCTACGGGAGCGAGAGCGGGATCTGTCATATGATCTGTGACTTCCCCTCTCCTCACTTCTGCATTTGTCCTTGTATTTTTTCTTTGAAGGTTTCGCTCGTTTTGATTGTTCAAGCTGTTTTTCATAGTTATCTCTGTCTTCTATAGTATCTTTTGGTATTGGTGAGTTTGGTGTTTGGTTATTGGTAGTTTCATTATAGATTCTAAGGGTTGAGGTCGTGTCATCTTCAAACACGTTTGGTGTATTGGGTTCAGAAAGGGTATGATTTATTTGGATATCTACTTCATAGAGTCTTCCTGTACGTGGGCTTTGTAGAACAGCAGTGGTAGTAATTTGTCTTGGTGCTGGTATGGGGTTCGTGGGTTTAGGAATTTTTCTTCTAGTGGTTTGAAGTTCTGATCTGATTTGGTTGATGTCTATCGTACCTGTGGGTGGTGGTCTATTAATGACAGCTGAGCTGAAGTTCATGCGTTTGAATTCTGGATTATGACGTTCAATGTAGGCTCTTGCTTGGTTTCTGGTTATTCCCTGACGCTGTTAGATTGCTATTATTTCTTCCTCCCATCTGTACTCTCCGCAGTTTCTTGAGCCAGTGATGTGATTTCCAGAGCAGTGATGGCACAGAACATTTCCACTGTCACAATCATCTATGGTGTGTCCCACTGTGTCACACTTAGCACAAACTACAGGGGAGTTGCATTTAGTTTTAGAGTGTCCGTAGGTCAAACACCCTCTACAGAGTTGAGGGCGGTTTTTGTATTCGTACACCTTAGTTAATGCTTGTTCACCAGGTATAGACAGAAAGGTGGGAACTTCAGGTTTGTTAAAGATGAGAAGAAGAGGGGTGGATCGATGATTTTTTGACTTGATCCATGTAGCTCGAACGACATCAGAGATTGGAAGAATCTTCATCAGGTCAGCCTTGAATTTCTCGAAGTCACCCATATCGTAAGATATGTATACAATTCCCTTTGGTCGGAGGTGACTATTGCCTTTTTTGACTTCTACAGGGGTTCCATCGATGTTTGAAAGTGTTTGGATTTTTTCTTGTTGTTCAGGTGATTTGGTTTTGATGGTGAAGGTTGTGTTATTAACTGATCTGAAATCTTCGGGATTGTCACCCAAAAAGTTCTTGATGAATCTCTCGGCAGTCCATGGTTTAAGTCTCTTTTTGTTTTCGGGTGACAAATGAATTGTGAAAACTTCTGGTAGTGGTTGGTATGCTGTGGAAGTGGTTTCATCTCCGTTCTCAATTTGGATGGCACGTTTAAAGCTGACTCTGTGTTCACTCTGGATTCTCAAAATTTCGCATTCTCTCATTTGACGGGAGCACTCTCGAAAGCCTGCTGGGTGCTCTTCCTCACAGTGCAGGCATTTAGGCTTATCAGCAGGGCAATCATCGTAGCTGTGTCCATATGTGGAGCATTTTCCACATACAACTTTCTCAGATCTGCATTTCTTTACAGTGTGGCCGTATGCTTGGCATTTTTTGCATCTCATAGGTTTGTTGTTGAATGGATATATCCTGGTTTCTCCTGATAATCCTGGTAAGTAGATGCTATGAGGGGTGGTTCGTGATTCGTATGTTAGAATGAATGCTTTGGTGTCAGGGTTTTTGGTTCTTATGAATGAGGCTTGTTCTATATTGATTAGATTTTCATGCTTTTCTTTCATCCATTCTTTCAGCTCGCCCAATGATTCCTCATCCAAATCCAAGTCTCTGAGGTAGATGATTCCTCGACTATGGTTGAATGGTTCGTAGAGTGTGATTTTGCATGGTTTATCGTTGATGGTGGACAGTTTGAGAAGGTTTTCTTTAGATGATTGAGAGTCTATTTCTATACAGGCTATGAATGATGATTTGTTGATGCTGAAGATTCTATTAAGTTGGATTTTTATAATGGTGTTGATTTCTCTGTAGAGATCAAAGGCACTTATTGTTCTTTTTAGCTCACTCTCAAATTCAATTTTAATGTATTTTCTATTATCAGTAGTGCCAGGAAGTCTGAAAAAATTGTTCAGAATTTGTCTTTCTTCAGTTTTATTCTTTTCAGTTTGGTTTGTTCTTTTAGTCTTTTTGTCTGGTTGTTTGGTCTTGAAGTTGTTGGCAAGGTCAGATAAGGTTTCGGCAATTAGGTTGTCGGACTCTCTGGATTTGGTTATTGTTTTGATGTTATTTACTATGGTTTGAATTTGAGACAGCAGGTTTTCCAATGGAACACCATCTCCTTGTCTAGAGGAAGGCGTGTCCCCAGTCTCACTGACAATCATTTTCTCAGAGGTGTCGTAATTATGTTCGGCATTCGATAAACTACCAACTCGCTCTCTTTTTTCATTTTTATTTGGGGTATTATTACCCTCACTTTTTCTTTTATCCCCCATCTCAAAATATTCTCCCCCTTACGGGGTGAGAATTTACAGAAAGGGAACTCTCTTTGGAGTATGAAAAAAGGATCCTATTTACAAAAAAATATTATAATGATAAACAAAATGCCCCCAAATGATATTGGGGGGGAGCCCCGTTAGTTATACCAAAGTGGAGAACAATCAAAGAAAATATAATAAAGGTGATGTTCTAAACAAAATAGAGAGAAAAAAAAATTTGGTACTTAACAGTATCACCACGGGAAGGTGGGGTCTCCTGGATATACAAGTAATACAATTGTAATACAAATACACCCTATGTATCAAAACCTAGTCCTACCCGTAACCCTAAGTGGTAACAGATAAGCAATAATTAATAATTTTTGATACCAATTCACAAAAGGTACGGGAATACTTGTTCCTTCTCTGTCTAGGTACATACTGACATGTGGAGGATCGTGTCCATCCAATTTAGACATGTGAAGGTAAATCTATCCTCTGAAATGCTATCAAGTATAGTGGCATCTGAACCAGTCTGTTTTCAACTTTTTTCTTCATTCTATACACCTCAGCAACCTTAAAATCACCAGAGTTCCTTCTGATCTTAGTTTTTTTTTAATTCTCAGGGTTCCCCCGAGCTTTCTTATCAGTTGTTTGTTCGCCAAGATGGTGTTAATTTCAGTCAGGTATTTTCTCAGGATCAGCCGATGAAATAGTGAAGAACTTATCAAAATGTTGGTTCGAAGAGAACATCCGATAATAAGTTTCAAGCTGTTTGTTAGTAGCAAAGTTATTTTTCCTACTATTATTTGTTGATTGTCTCCCGAAAGAAGTACCTGCTTTAGGAGACAATGGAGTAGTGCTTTGGCGCCGAGCACCTCCAACCTCTACTGAGGCAGCACTAGCCCCAGTAGAAAAGGAGGCCCTCGTGCCCCCTCCTCCAGGGTCATCCATCCTAATCAAAATATAATTATACCAATGAACAACTTATATTATATACAGCAAATAATAAAGATAAACAAATGAGCCCCTAATTAGGGGGGAGCCCCGTTAGTAATACCACTAATGACAACCTATTGATAAAATAACAAAACCAGATGTATTTGAAAAAGAAGATGAATAAATGTGGTATTTAACAGTATCGCTACGAAAAGGTGGGGTCTCCTGGACAATCTTACGATACAATTATAAAGAAAGAAGTGCCGCAAGAATCAAAACCTTGTCCTAAAGAATTTCAAAATAAACAAGTCAAATTTTCGCTACCAATTCACAAAAGGTACGGGAATACTTTGTTCCTTGTGTCAGTGTTTGAGATGTGAGCCATGTAGCGTCGTGTGCATTAAAGTCCCCCAGGACAAATGAATTATTAGTTGTGTTTACGTAATTTGATTGTTGTTGGTATCCTCGGGGTGAAGAGTCTGTGGGGGGAATGTATATGTTGCATGTGTGTTTGTGAAGTTGGATGCATGTAGATTGTATTTCTACTGTGGGGTCATGTGGAATCCGTGCGTGTGTTTCGGCGGTAGTGTTTGTAAAGGGGATGGATTTGTGTATTAGTGTAGTGAGGCCTCCTCCACCTCGTGTGGGCCGATCGAATCTGAGTGTTATATATCCAGGAAACTTTGGTGTTACTCTGGCAGGTGTTAGTTTAGTTTCCTAGATTGTAGCGATGTCAATGTGGTGTTTGTGTAGGAGTGATTTTAATTCCATGTGCTTGTTCTGTATACCGTTTATGTTTTGTTAAAGTATGTTGTGGCGTGAGTTAGGAGGATTAGGGTTAAGAGGCACTCCTCCACCATCCCAACGAGGGAGTGAAATGGAGCTGGGGGTTGGGTGACAGCGTCTATCCCAGTTCTACCCCGAGGGGGAGGACGGGTTGGCGTTTGCCGTCCAATTATAGGATAAGAAGGATAAGTGCTCCTCCAACACCCCCACATGGTGGGTGAAGTGGAGCTGCGGGTCGGGCAGCGCCACCTCCAGCAGCCTTTCCCCGAGGGGAAAAGAGGGGAGGACGGTGTTGACTGGAGGTAGGATGAGGAGAGGAAAGAGTAGGATGAGTGGGGTTGAGTGTGGGGTGACAGTTTTTACACTGCCACCCATGTGGGATATTTATTAAGTATTTCCTATACTCAATAGCTATTTGCGGGTTAGAGTTCATTATATTTCAATGCTAATACCCTATAAAGTTTATAAAAACCTTAATATTTACCTTTGCATTAATTAGCAGCATGGTAAGTTTCTATATTGTGGTGGTACATCTTCAATTTAATGACTTATTGGTTTACTTAGAGTAGCTAGCGCTTAAGCCCAGGTCTATCTCGAGTTGAAGGTGTTCTTTCATTTTCTTGAGTTATTGGTTCAGTAATACTCAATTGTGTGGACGATACATTGTATTTACTATTTAATTTTAATTACATTAGCTAATAGAAATAGTTCACAAATCAAACGAGTGATAGTAAACGATACGGAAATAGTCATTTGAAATTTTATAGAGACATAATTCTAACTTCATAGTTAGCTAATTATAATAAAGTGAATCCTAATTAAATCATTCGAGCAAAATTTGGTTTTCAAGCCAGAAAATCATAATTAATATCCCATACGAGTGAAACAAGCTTCTTAATCTCTTAACTTTCATTTTGAGGAAATGGAGAGAAAAGTCAACTTGAACAAATCTATGCAGTGTACTAATACCTAGCTACCTATATTGAGGATCTTTATCAACAGAGAACGTTTAGTTTCAATGCAGAGTCTAATTATAATAATCATGGCTTTTAAGAATTTTGAATGAAATTTCAGATTGCTTTGTACTAAAATGCACATCTAACTACCTACCAATAATCACACAAGATAATCTTATTAACTATTTCGCTCTAACGGCGATGTCCCCTCATTCCATCGCCATACCAGCTCCTCATGTCTTCTCCTTCATTGGGACCATTGAAATTGCGTCCACCAGAGCTGAAGCCTCCCTCCCAGTCCATGACGTTAGGAGGAGGACCAGCGTGTCCAGGAGGAAAGTGAGGGTTGGGAGGTGGCTGATAGGAGGCGTGAGGGCGGTGTTCCCTTGCAATAGGCTGGTGAGGTCTAATAGGCGGCTGATGATCCATAGGCTGATGCGCCATCGGCTGATGTGGCATAGGCTGATGCTCCATCGGCTGATGTGGCATAGGCTGACGTGGCATAGGCTGCCGTGCCATCGGCTGATGAGGCATCGGCTGATGAGGAATCGGCTGATGCATAGCATTGATAGGTGGAGGAGGTCTGGTGAATTGCATATGCAATGCAGGTGGAGGCAAATTGATGGGTGGAAGAGTGTTGCTCCTGTGAAGTAGAAATAAATTATAGATTCACTGTAATTAACCAAAATGGCAGCAACTGTAACAAATGGAACAACTGGAAGGGTGGTAGACTTAAAACATAAATGGGTATAAAAATTATGACTGAAGCCCCTATAGATATTAGTAATTATATATATTGATATTCTTGTTTTAAAAAATTCTCCGTCTTGTTGTATATATCATCAGCAATGTTTTACGGTTTTGTATATGTTCCGCGCAATTTGCCGATTTGCACTATATCGAGAATGGGCTGCGCATTCTTAAACCCTTTGTACCTCCTAATGAAAGAGATGAGAGGTGTGAGTATGGTATACGAGAGGTGTGAGTATGGTATACGAGAGGTGTGAGTATGGTATACGAGAGGTGTGAGTATGGTATACGAGAGGTGTGAGTATGGTATACGAGAGGTGTAAGTATGGTATACGAGAGGTGTGAGTATGGTATACGAGAGGTGTGAGTATGGTATACGAGAGGTGTGAGTATGGTATACGAGAGGTGTAAGTATGGTATACGAGAGGTGTAAGTATGGTATACGAGAGGTGTAAGTATGGTATACGAGAAGTGTAAGTATGGTATACGAGAAGTGTAAGTATGGTATACGAGAAGTGTAAGTATGGTATACGAGAAGTGTAAGTATGGTATACGAGAAGTGTAAGTATGGTATATGAGAGGTGTAAGTATGGTATATGAGAGGTGTAAGTATGGTATACGAGAGGTGTAAGTATGGTATACGAGAGGTGTAAGTATGGTATACGAGAGGTGTAAGTATGGTATACGAGAGGTGTAAGTATGGTATACGAGAGGTGTAAGTATGGTATACGAGAGGTGTAAGTATGGTATACGAGAGGTGTAAGTATGGTATACGAGAGGTGTAAGTATGGTATAAGAGAGGTGTAAGTATGGTATAAGAGAGGTGTAAGTATGGTATAAGAGAGGTGTAAGTATGGTATAAGAGAGGTGTAAGTATGGTATAAGAGAGGTGTAAGTATGGTATACGAGAGGTGTAAGTATGGTATACGAGAGGTGTAAGTATGGTATACGAGAGGTGTAAGTATGGTATACGAGAGGTGTAAGTATGGTATACGAGAGGTGTAAGTATGGTATACGAGAGGTGTAAGTATGGTATACGAGAGGTGTAAGTATGGTATACGAGAGGTGTAAGTATGGTATACGAGAGGTGTAAGTATGGTATACGAGAGGTGTAAGTATGGTATACGAGAGGTGTAAGTATGGTATACGAGAGGTGTAAGTATGGTATACGAGAGGTGTAAGTATGGTATACGAGAGGTGTAAGTATGGTATACGAGAGGTGTAAGTATGGTATAAGAGAGGTGTAAGTATGGTATACGAGAGGTGTAAGTATGGTATACGAGAGGTGTAAGTATGGTATACGAGAGGTGTAAGTATGGTATACGAGAGGTGTAAGTATGGTATACGAGAGGTGTAAGTATGGTATACGAGAGGTGTAAGTATGGTATACGAGAGGTGTAAGTATGGTATACGAGAGGTGTAAGTATGGTATACGAGAGGTGTAAGTATGGTATACGAGAGGTGTAAGTATGGTATACGAGAGGTGTAAGTATGGTATACGAGAGGTGTAAGTATGGTATACGAGAGGTGTAAGTATGGTATACGAGAGGTGTAAGTATGGTATATGAGAGGTGTAAGTATGGTATATGAGAGGTGTAAGTATGGTATACGAGAGGTGTAAGTATGGTATACGAGAGGTGTAAGTATGGTATATGAGAGGTGTAAGTGTGGTATATGAGAGGTGTAAGTATGGTATATGAGAGGTGTAATTATGGTATATGAGAGGTGTAAGTATGGTATACGAGAGGTGTAAGTATGGTATACGAGAGGTGTAAGTATGGTATACGAGAGGTGTAAGAATGGTATATGAGAGGTGTAAGTATGGTATATGAGAGGTGTAAGTATGGTATACGAGAGGTGTAAGTATGGTATACGAGAGGTGTAAGTATGGTATATGAGAGGTGTAAGTATGGTATATGAGAGGTGTAAGTATGGTATACGAGAGGTGTAAGTATGGTATATGAGAGGTGTAAGAATGGTATATGAGAGGTGTAAGTATGGTATATGAGAGGTGTAAGTATGGTATATGAGAGGTGTAAGTATGGTATACGAGAGGTGTAAGTATGGTATATGAGAGGTGTAAGTATGGTATACGAGAGGTGTAAGTATGGTATACGAGAGGTGTAAGTATGGTATATGAGAGGTGTAAGTGTGGTATATGAGAGGTGTATGGTACTGTACCTGACAGGTGGGTCGAAAGGTTTCTCCATTTCCAGTGCCATGTTCATGCTAGCCTTTTCAGTCACACTGGCCCTGGTGAAGTCACACTCCATTATCTGCTCAGTCTTTGCCTTCTCGTGATCTCTTAATATATTCGCCACAGCCACCTTGTTGATACTCCCTGAGAAAGAGGGGGGGGGGGTTATAATTAAGGAGTGAGAGTAGCCAGGCTATGACTCACTGCACCTAGTGAGTGACTCACTACACCTATTTAACAACTCACTGTAATTTGGTGTGGACCATTTGATGTGGTTCACTAGTTGTTTCAGCAATATCGCCTGCAGTGCCCCACATGCCAGTACAGCTGCATTGTCCAGAATGATTGCCTTCAGCTGCTGCAGTAGTAACTTCTTCTCAATGTCACAAATGTGGTGCAGAGTTCCGATCACAACATCGCTAGTTAGATCTGAAAATAGACAGCACTGATACAATTACAGTGTGGAGTTACAATTGATACTCTCTAAGTGTCTAGTAAATAATTATATGCTAAAATATAGAGATATTCACAAGTAGTCTAGTCTAAATCAATCTAATTAAATTTCATAAGTTTTTCTTATATCTGGTAACTGATTCATTTGGTGAAATAGTAGCTAACAGTAGCTATAGCTATTAGAATATATTTTATTTGGCTACATAAAATTAAAATCTATATTATTCATAGAGCATCTAAATGGAAATTGAATAAAACGTTACCAGTTTTCACGGTTTAAAGAGGATAACCAAGAGATGATGATAAATAAAGTCTATTAACCTTACTAACGTATAAAATGAGACTAACAGTAAGCAGTAGATCTCTTCTACACAAATAGAAAGAAAGTTTACTCACCGAACTTATGGTCACTCTCTCCAGTTAACATTGACATTTTGAGAGATAAATTAGCAGCTAGACTCTGCAACTGAGACCCAAGGAACCTGACTGCTTCCACATCGGGGGAAATGACAAGAAGTCTCGTAGTGTTGGACTGACGCAGATTGCCACTGATGCTGCGCAAGGCATTGGCTGCCACAAGATAAGTATTGCTAAGGTTCACACAGTACACATCTTGCCAGTCAATGGAGAAGAAACTTCTGTTACAGTCTGCAGAAAAAACACTCCGTTATTATATTTACCCTTCAAGTAGAGGTTCAGATAAATCTATAGCTGCTATGTAGTAAATAGCAAGAAGTCACATTTGTTACTGAATGACATCTTTCAGGAGGCTTCATTGGTTTACGATTAGAAATTAGATTCTCGTTATACAATTTCTATAGCTACTTAATAGCAGTATCTTTGAAGTAAATTCTCTCAAACCAAGCAAGTTGATGGAAAAGCAATACGATATTACAACTAATTTCTACAAGGAATTCATCAAAGAAGTATTTTCTCACCCCCATAATTCGAGAGTTGGCAATTTACTCTCAGAGTCAATTTGTAGCTAATACCTAATTTACACTGCTTTACTATTCACCAAACACTCACCTCGGGACACTGCCATTTGAATGTGGGAACCAACTGATTCGTTATACTCAGATTTGAACTTATCTAAAGTTCTTTTGAACATCGGGTAATCTGAACTAGTGGACAATTGACCTGAAAAAGTAGAATAGATAGTTAGTGATTATAACAAAAAGATATTGCTATGAAATTGAAAAATAATTATATACATAGCTATTGATTTATTCAAATTTAAATAATGAAAAGCAAAACTTTGAAAATGAGAATATTATTTTTAATGTTCCTTACCTTCATACTCCGATAGCACAACAGTGAGCTGCTTGTCAATGAGACGACATCCATTTAGATGTTCTTGGAAGAAGTTAGCAAGAGCGCCATCATGCAGCACCACTTTCCAAGCCTCGTCACTAGTCTTTTCTTTCTTGTAGGGATCCAAATGAAACTCCTGTAATAACTTCACCATCCACATCTCATGCAGAGGACTTTGACCAGAGAAAACTTTCAACACAAACGAACCGTCATCCTAAGCAGTAGATAAAAAAATACAAAATAAATGGAAAATAAAATAAAATTAGTATGAGTATGAAGCAAGTCAGAATATTCATCAGAAACTAAGCTAATTGTTCTCACCTTATCATCATTTGTTATTTCTCCTTCTTCATACTCTTCCTTTTTAGATGCAGTGTCTACCACTGCATCAACATTAGGGTACATCTTAGCTAGGGGATACCTAACTACACTCTCCTTGTCTATGCCGCGTGATTTGCTCCTCTTGTCGCTAGAAGAATGGGAGCCACTGCTGCTACGTTTGCGACTAGACTTCTTGCTGCGCCTCTTCTTACGGCGACTGCGACCATCGTCTGACTCATCGTCAGAGCTGCTGTCAGATGAACTGCGGGCTCTCTTGTGTTTCTTCTTTCTTTTCTTGTCTTTGCTATCCAAAGGTACAAATTCACTGCGGTTGAAGCCTAAGGATTTGCGTTCTGGATTCTTCACAGGAACTATGTCACTCTTGTCTGACAGTGCAGAACTGTCTGAAGAACTGGAACTGGAGTCCTTGCGAGACCTGTGACGCTTCTTCTTTTTCTTTTTGGACTTGGGGGGACTGGAATTGAAGAACTCCCCTTCTTTAGGATCAACACCACCAATGGGGGCAAACTGACCAAACGGTGGGCCGGGCATCATCTGCAAGGGGTCCCCTGGAGGTCCACCCATGTTTGGAGCCCCGAATCTGTTCATGCCTCCTCTTTGAAACCTGCCTCTGAAGTTACCTCTCATATTACCAGGGGGACCAAACATTGGTCTGGGCATATTATTAGAAAATGCTCCTCTACCGTTAAAAGGAGCTCCCCTACCCCTAGCACTAGGGTTCTGCTGTGCATTACCTCCATTTGGATTGTTCATATCTTCAGTTCCCGGATTCTCGCCATCATAAGACATGGCAACATTATTGTAAGTTTGCTGCATGTTGACTCCAGCCCCAGGATTCTCTTTGTCACAAACCTTCACCTTCATTTGCGGATGAGTTGCTTGTAAGATGGTATTGACTGTGGTGACCCACTCCTTGATGTCAATTTTAGAGGCTGATGTGTCTACATTCTTCATCAGAGGGACAGCTTTCACGAAAGAGAACTGCTCCCTGTCGTCATCCACTCCAATGGGTGCCGTGACTCTAGTTGCATTGAATATCTCCCTCATTCCATCATTGAACTCTTTCACCACTGGAGTCAGAACCTCTCTGTAAGGCTCAGGGGTGAAGCAAGCCTGTGGATTGCGCATCATTGCTCTGTGCAGATCCGTGTGAGTGTCTATCTCTCCTTCATTCTCAAAACTAACCATCACCTGCAGCAAACACACAATAAATAATTAAATACATTATGAAGCGACCCAATGAAGAGTATAAAGTTATAAAGGTAAAGGCTGTTAAAAGATTGATATGAAAAAGAGAGTTAAAGGTAGCTATCTAAATAGAACACTTACGAAGCTATTGGTGGATTAGCTCACGACACAGCTGCTCAGTAGGGACAACTTTTTCTTATTTCGAGTTACAGAAACTATTTAGATAAAACATTTTGAAAACTAACTAACTAGCTAGTGTGAACAAGAGTAAGAAACATAGCTATATTTAGTCTGAAAATAAAGATTTTACCTCGAAAGTTTACAATTCATAAGTTTAAAGATTTAACATTTATCCATTATAATCAAATGATTATCAGTTTGAAGCAAAGCAATCATTTATATTTTGACAGCACAGATATTGATTTACTAGTTCAATAGCTAGCATACATACATATAGCATTTAACACAATTATTTTTACTCTCAATAGTCAAAAAGGTGTAACCCGCAGCAATGATAGTTCCACAAAATCAGTAGAGAAAACTGATAGCAAAATTATCCTAATAATATTTTCTTTCAAGTTTTATTTAACAGGCCTCTCTTAATCAAAGCGACACACAGACGGGTCTCTTTTTTCCAAAGATAGTCAAAGTGGCAATAGCTTTATTCAATGTAAAGAATATTCTTTGATTGATAATAAATATATTAGCAATAGCTACATGGTAAAACAATGAATAATAAGATAAAGAAGAAGTATAATCTCTTACCTTAGGATATACAGGGAAAAGTGTGGGCACATGACCAGGTCCCAGTTTGTAAGATAAATGAGCCAGGAAGCTAGCGACCCTGTCCAGTCTCTTCTGTACTGAATTAGCTCTGTCATAGACCCAGCACTTGATGGGGAACTGACACTTCTCCTCCAGACACCTGGGGAAAATAGTCTGTGTGAAGAGGCACGAGGGGAAGTAGGACACGAGGTAACACGTCCACGTCACAGATCTGTCGTAACAAACTCTGGCAGCAAGATGGTCAAAGACGTATCTGACTTCCTCCTGTCTGAACGACACCTTCTGGTGAATGTTGTGCAGGTTAGTGAATGTGTACTCATTGTCTGGGAAAACCATGGGCTGTCCCACCACAGCACATGTGGAGGTACGCAGTGAAGGGACTATGTCCTTAGAAACATCTCTCCTTTTCTTCTTGGAGTACACTGAGGACATGCCAAAGAGTGCGCTAGTGATGTGATTCTCCAGCACTGCACGCCAGGAACTGAAGTTCATCCACTGAGAGTCCTCAGGGTACCTACTCAGGTGCACATTAGCCTCAGCCAGAGCCCTCTTCTCCACCTTCAGGTAGTTCTCCCTCTCTGCTACACACTCGTAGAACATGCAGGACTTGTCAAAGAGAGTGTTGTATGCTATCTGCACAGCGTTCACCTGGTCCTCACTGAGTATGATGGACTGCTGGGTGCAGATCTGTTGCTTCCTCAGTTCCCTCGGTAGTGAGTCGTAGAGTATGTTCAAAGGCATCACAGGCATCATCAGCACAGAACTCTCCAGGGGAATGCGATTTCGAACAAAAGATTGAATATCCACCAGAGTGTCCACAGCCTACAAAAACATCATACGGTTCATGATTTGAATAAATTAGTCCTATTTATTATATCAGTGCGAATATTGACAGTAATTTGTCTACTGCCTTATCTTACTTCAAATCAATTAGCTAGGTAGCTATACTAGCTACTAATTTTCTTAACAGTTAAAATTAGAAGTCGTTAGAAAATAGCCTACCTACACAACCTAGCCACTGATTTAAACTACAACTACATTGTTTCTATTACATTATTTTATAATAAAACATCCTATTTGTATCATCATTCAAGTTATTTACTTTATCCACATTCAAGTTCTGGAGAATGTTGAAGGATGATTGTTTAGCGACATCGTAATACTGCGCGCCACAGCATTTTCTCTCAGAATGTTCTATCAGTTTGGGAAGCTTCTCAATGGGTACAGGGGTCATGTCAATTATCTTCTCATACTCCTCACCATCCTTTGAAATAAACAGTTATTAGTTATAACAAAATGTGAAAAGATCAGAATTCCAAATGAAAATCAATGAAATAAGTAACTGCAAATAATTCACAATGGATATTACGATTTCTAGTTAAGATGCATAAATATATAAATAGAATTAATTTCCATTAAATATCTCAGAAAGTGTTTGTTTTACTCTAATGAGGATGAGAGAGCTTTAACTGACATTGAGTTGTTTGTTTTCCTGAGACTCCTTTAGCGTGTTGTACTGAGTGATGCAGTCACTAATGCTGTCTCCAGCAGAGACAGTCATGGCTGATGTCTCCTTAGGTCTGTCTCCATTCTCACCAGAACCTTTGACAGGTAAGTAGGTGCTGGTGGAGACTAGAGGTGCCTCCAAATGTAACAAGTTGCACACTTTTGGTTTGAGGAAGAGATCAATACCAGTGACTACCACCACCATGGCGTGGATGTCATCCAGTTCCTCCTCTTCCTCGTGTGCTATTAGTCTCCTGTCAGCTGTCCACCTCATCAGGGCCTCCTCCTGACTGCTCTCATCCATCACCAGGTCAGGCACACAGTACACATACACCTTGGAGTGTGCCCTCTCTATCGGTTTGAGGAGGTGGTAGAAACACTCATCAGCAATGATCACTATAGCGTCCATGGCAGGGTGGCGGTAGAACTTCTTGACAGTGGCCCAGTTTTCCACAATGTTCACAGTCAGAGCTTTGTGGTTCAGGTTCAGACTGGCTATTAGGTTAGTCTTGTGAGTCGAATCATTGACGTGGAAGCGCAAACCACTTTTGCTGAAGGAGTCGTTGCACAGGAGACACTCGTACCTTTCTCGCTTGTGCGAACTCTTGCTCTTGATTGATATAATTTTCGCATCTTCCATTCTTTTCAAGAAATCTGGAAAAAAACACATTATATAAGGTTAGCTAGATGATTTAGTTATTGTGAAAATTGAAGGACATGCATCATAAATACAATTAAATAATCAGAACTGATTAAAAACACTCACTTGAATATCAATCAAAACTGTAACCTAATTTTAAGCAACAGTATTTGTAGCTACTGCAAATTGGTGACCTTTACTTTAAATTTATATTTTAATTTTATAACAAGTTATGACAGCATGGATAATATTCTTCCTATTTACACAAACTTACTATGAGACAAGCCGCTGCTGTCACTGTCCTTAATGTTGCCAAGTAGGACAGAAATGTCCTTCTTGCTACTGGAACTCTTGTGCTTGCTAATGTTTTTGACGTGCTTCCTCTCAAAGGCATGACTCTCTGCCCACACAATGTCACCTGAACTAGAGTTGCACTTGGTGCACTCGTACAGTGTCTGAAAAGGAAAGGATAACGATTATAGGGAGTGTTGTACCTACCTTAGGAATGAACTAATTATTTAGAGCATCACACCCAGTGTTTGGTAGGAGATGACTGTAGCTATAAAATGAAACATTACCTGGAGTGTGGGAGAGGAAGAGAAGAGACAAAACAAACCATCACCCTCTGCTCTTTGCCATTCCACTTCTCTTTGTAGACACAGTACTCTTACTCACCTTCAGCTCTTTGTCATTCCACTTCTCTTTGTAGACACAGTGCTCTTACTCACCTTCTGCTCTTTGTCATTCCACTTCTCTTTGTAACAGTGCTCTTACTCCCCTTCTGCTCTTTGTCATTCCACTTCTCTTTGTAGACACAGTGCTCTTACTCACCTTCTGCTCTTTGTCATTCCACTTCTCTTTGTAGACGTAGTGCTCTTACTCACCTTCAGCTCTTTGTCATTCCACTTCTCTTTGTAGACACAGTGCTCTTACTCACCTTCTGCTCTTTGTCATTCCACTTCTCTTTGTAACAGTGCTCTTACTCCCCTTCTGCTCTTTGTCATTCCACTTCTCTTTGTAGACACAGTGCTCTTACTCACCTTCTGCTCTTTGTCATTCCACTTCTCTTTGTAGACACAGTGCTCTTACTCACCTTCTGCTCTTTGTCATTCCACTTCTCTTTGTAGACACAGTGCTCTTACTCACCTTCTGCTCTTTGTCATTCCACTTCTCTTTGTAGACGTAGTGCTCCAAAGAGAGGCTGACTATCTCTGGCAGGCTGTTAGGATCTATTTTCTCGTTTTCGAGAGCAGTCCAGGGTGGGAAAGAAGACTGTAAAGGGAGGACACAATTATTGAAGGTAGCTAAGTCATACAGAAGCAGCTATTACTTAGATAACTAACTAAAAGAAATAAATATGATGCATTGCAGCTACACGGGAAAAAGAATTAAAGTGTCTATTGCATTAGGTACCAATATTATCTACCCATTTAAGTAAGCAATCTATTTATTCTAAACAAACCTTCTCCTTCCAAATAGTTTTGATACCTTGAAGCGCTTTCTTAACTTCATTTGTGTAAGTGTAGGAAAGTGCCACATTTTCCTTCACAGCAACATCACTATAATCATCTCTGGTGAAGATTTCTTGTTTGTTTTCCTCTTTGTCAGACGAATCCTCCTTTTTTATCCACTCAGAGGTTTTACTTTTCTGAGAGTCATTTTCACTTCGCATTTGTTTCTTGCTGTTTGATTGGGGGGGAGCTTGCTTCGCTTTTATCCACTTCAAATTAGTCATGAAGTCAATATAGAATGAGCCACACTTATCAACCCGTGGCATCAGATCTTTACTATCCTCATTATCGTAATCTGTCTTCTCTTCATTATCATCATTTTGCTTCTCATCATTGGAGTCGCTGTCAATCTCTCCCTCTTCACCCAAATCTTTCTCCGTTTGTAGCAACTTCAAGTCGTTCAAAGAAGGAGAGGTAAATCCACCAAGTTTCCAGGTGTTGGCAGCAAAAGCATTGAACAATTCCAGAGAACCTTGAAGAACTTCCGCAAAATGCGACAAATCTTTCTCTGAAACCTGGTTGAGGATGGAAACAAAAATTTAAAATATTAGTAGACTCTTATAAATAATACAGGGTGAATAATTGTAGTGTTCTATATTTTGAACTTCAATAACTATTTGAATTCGATTAGTTTTAAAACAATCTCAAGACTTTATTATTTTATAATTTATGTTTTGTTATATTATATCAAACACTTGATATATTATATTGCTGTTTGGTGGCCATTGTATTGGATGACTAAATTTAGAATGGTCTGGAATGAATCCATAGGGCAAGGCAGAATTTTCAAGATTACTTTTGCAAAAACTTAATGGATTTTGTTCTTCAACTCCTTGATATATCTGCGTTGAATATGAAAAACTTTACTCTTCATGAATCCCCATAGAAAGAAATCACGAGGTGTAAGATCAGGTTATCTTTATGGCCACTCAAAGGTCATGTCGCCATCTGAACCTCTGCAGTGCCAATCCACCTGTTTGGAAACCTTCCATCAAACCACTGTCTGACAGTTCTTGGTAAATGGGATGGGGCTCTATCTTGCGGAAATAAAATCTTTTCTGAATCTGCTTATTTTGAAGAAGTCAGAATGGAGTAAATGGAGATAATTATCAACAAATAAACATTTGTATCAATGAAAACAGGGCGAAAATTTCCCCATTCCATATGGTCGCCCACGCGATTGTTCGAGGTGAATTAGGTAGTGATTTCTCTTCTGTAATGACTACTGTGAGTGTAAACTACACACTGGATATGGAAATGTGCTTCATCAGATAACATTATGTGATGAAGGAAATCATGTGAAAGCAAAACCTTGTCTAACACTTTTTCAGCAAATCCCGGTCTTGCTGCATAATCATTTGCGTTTAGTTATGGACAATTAAAATAGATACCCATTAACACATATATAATAAATAAAACTCTAGTCTTCAGATTGTTATAAAAACCAACCAAATTTGAATAAACAAATAATAAGGAAGTTAAAGTTTCAAATATGGAACACTGTGATTATACACCCTGTACAGCAGAAATTAACAGTATTCTGCTCAAACCAAAATATTACACCCTGTTATATTCCACACCGGTAAGTTCCACCCCACTTAACGGGTTAGGATTGGTTAATTATTAATATTAATTATTGATTTATATTTTATATAATACTAGGTAACTTGCATATTGATTGTAGCAAATTAAACCTTTTGTTGGCCAATGACAAGTTGTTTATTTTTCACTACACATGTTATAGAACAACAGAAAGAAAGGTTGTGTGAAGGTATTTTGATTTTCAATCACAAGCTGATTATCTTCACTATCAGCGATATTAATTATAAGATGATGTCATAGCTACAGTACTTCTTGCTATTTTTTTTAATTTTTTTATTTTGACTTCGGGTAAAATTGGTGTAAAATGATGTTTGACAGAAGGCTTTTTTACACCGGGAGGTATTTTACATGTTTTTTTTGACTAGGAGGAGTTTAAGACTGAGGGGATCATTGCCTTTCTTTTAGCTACATGGAGAGATTTTTATTAGCAACGTAAGTTTTGTCCTAGAATCCAAAACAGCAACTTATAAGCAAAAAGCAAAAACATTGAATATATGGCCTATACCACCCCTCCACACCTCTTCCAACCATTGTTGTAAGAGCATATACTGCAGTTCCATGTAAAAATAAATTAATGCTAGCTTACTTAACATGTAAACTTTGATATAAACTTCTATATTATGAATATTTGTATTTTTGTTTATTAGGGTAAAATTTCAATTGATTTGAGCTACCTCTAAATCTCAGGATATCTGAGTTATTTATAAATCGGTAACAAGTATTTAACAAATGGCTATCTAAAAATAAATCTTTGACTTTTTATTGTCACCCTAAGGAGCATTGTCTAAGGAGTGGAATATACCGGGGTGGAATATACTGGCGTGAAATATACTGGCGTGAAATATACTGGCGTGAAATATACTGGCGTGAAATATACCAGGGTGGAATATACCTAAAGTTACCTAAAAGGTGAAAGCTGGAATTGATTGCAAGTGTTTTTAATTAAAAATCATAAGACATAAGAATAGGGGTAAGTTGAACTTCTCACCATTTCTCTGATGGCTTGCTGTGCATCAGAAGTAGTGATCCAAGAAGTGGGGTAACCACAGAATATCACCTCAGAGTTCAGGGACCTGGAAGTGACTGCAGTGCGCAGAGTTTGTGCACAGTGAATCATGCGTCTGGAGAGAGCACCTACAGTTTTCAGCAGCACGATATTCTCAGGTAAAGGAGGGTCCAAATTGCTGACAAAACTGGCAGTGTCGCTGAAATCACATTGGGTCAAAAAGTTGTAGCTAAACTCTCTTGGAATGTTAGTGTTGGAAACGAAATCTTCCATTGATATTTTGGTAGAAGCACGAATTGTTGAAGTGGCAGGTGGAGTCATTTTGATTCCTTTTAGGAAGAAATCAAGCCAGGGGACAACAATGTACAAGATATTATCATCATCGAATGAAACATCCTTGAAAATGAGATTGTAGAAAGATGTAACGTCCAGTCGTGAGCCAGATATAATTCTAGACACACTTTTCTTGATGTCTTGCTTGCGTAGGTACGGCACTTCATTGTCAACAACAATCACCACTTTATTGGGTTGAGAACCTTGTGGAAAACAACCTGCAGATTAATAGTAATGAGAAAAACATTCAACAAATAAAATAAAAATTTACTATTTAGTGGGTCGGTAAAAGCAATATAGCTACACTAATGTAGTTACTTTCACTCTTTAATTAAATTAAAGTGTTAAAAGTAAGATTAAATATATAAAGAAATTATTCTAGTTTTAGTAGGGACTCTAACGTCTGATTAAGAACAAAAGGCCATATTGCTGAAAAAAAGGAAATGAAATATCTACAGGGACTGAAAAAAGAAGTCAGAAAGAGTAGTGGCTCCATGAACAGTCACCTAGCTAATAGCTACCACCAGTCAGTGACAACGCTCATGGATGCAGAAAAGCTTCTCCGTGAATGCAGTCACTTATCAACAAATGTGACACAAGCACCAGTGGCAGCACTTACGGATCGAAGAGGAAAATGAAGAGGTGATATTAAATAAAGCGTACCTAACACAAAAATCTAAAGCCACGCTATCCTCCAAAACTGCAGGTAGCGTTACAAAAGGATACACATGGTAAAATGAAAAAGACAATTCAGGACCCACCCTCCTTCTCTTCCATTCACTACAGACAGCTTGAGGATAGAGCCCCTAAGGGATTAAAGAAATGAACTGACTTCTAGCCTTCTACCCAATAAAAGGCTAGTAATTAACTGATTATACTGAGACGTATAATCAGGTATGTGTTTACTTGTTAACTTGCTAACTTTCTTTCGTTTTTATTCATCATATTATGTATATAGATTCAATAAGGATCATTTTATTTAAGAGTTAGCTATAGAGTTTGAAATGAGTTAGCAACCTGGAATTCTGCCAACACGAGACTTCTCCTCTAGCATGCGTGCAATGCGTCTCTTAGAGGCAACGTCAAAGCAGCTATCTAGGAGATTCATGTCCAACATTGTAATTTCAGCACCACGCACCTAAGGAAGAGATGAACACTTTAGACAATGTGATTTATGTGTTAGCTATTCATATTGTCTAGCTACTTATTTGCAGACCTAAATAGTTAGCTACAGTTCACATCTCAGAAATACATATCAGATTGAGTTATAACTAAAAGGAACTTTAATAGCTACTTAACATGTATTCTTACATTCTATTATTTGAATTGAAAATCACTTAAAAAAATTTGGGGGGATAAAACTTAACTGTTGGGCATCAGAATTTTTTTTTTTACAATATTTTTTAGAGAAACTGGGAATTATCTCACTCTGACTGGTGGGAAACTGAAAATGGTTTCCAGATCCATTTCACAGGAGACTTTGAATATTGCAATGCCCATCTCTTCATGGGATTTGTAACCATCAAAAGAAACGCTGTGCAGTTCCGGGAGTGAACCAAATTCAGTCTCAATGGCACACAACACAGACTTCTCAGATGCATATTCAGGCAAGTGAATGAAAAACAGCAACAGGCCCTGAAAATACATTAAAAACAGATAAAAAAACATTCAAAGTGTGTACAGTGTACTCAAGGTTAAATTATCCACTGTCACAATTAATGTACATAAAAATTAAAAAGATAGCAACTGACTTAAGATTAAATATTTTTTAAATATATAGCTATTAGCAGAAAATAATAAATAATCAAAAATGAATCAGATACAAACGTGTAAAGTAAATAACTATTGATAAAATTCCTGACCTAATTCATAAAAAATACCAGGCAAGTAGCTATAGAAAATACTATAGGTAATTGAATAGCAAGATTTTCCTGCAAATATGAAAAAATGAATCTAATAATTCAATCAAATGTCTAAGTAGTTTACTTTTACAATAGATAACATAACAAAATTCATTGAAGATATGATGGCATGACGGTTATTGGAAATTTGATCATTTCTTAAATAATTGAAGTAAGATTTACAGATAAAAAATAGTAGCTATTCTAGTCATTGATTGAAAAGAACACAGACTGTGCTTTATAGCAGCTCTTTTCAAAAGATTTAATGTATGTTGCACTATCACATAACGAAAAATCTGTCTAGCAGTGCTAAAAATTTATGTCTGATCAATATAGACATCCCAGCGTGACCCAACGGTGGGTCACGCCGCATTTAAAGTGTCAATATATGTGAATCGTTGCTTGTAGATAATATGTTCAAAGATTTGGAACCTTCAAAAACTCTTTTGTACCTTAGTAGAGAAATGATTCAGTTAAGATAAAATGAAAGGTTAGATTGAAAAGTTGTTTATGAGTGCGGCAGTTAAAGTGTTAAGTAAAGTACAGCTCACAGCTACTTTTCATTGAATGTCCTATTAGCCTAATCAAAATCAGTCACCAGTACATTTCAGAAGTTACAAGAAGACTGTAACCTATAAATTAATATAATCATCAAGCAACAACCTCCAACTATTTCAATATTATGTTAATAATCACAGACACATGAAATGAAATTTTCACATTTGAAAAGGAGAGTTTGTTCTCTAATAAATATTTTACTTCTTTCTCTCTTTTGCATCAGAAGAATCACCAAAACCCTAGAATTATAATTTCTACAAGTCTACACAATATTAAGTAGAAATAATCTGAAAAAGAATGGTTCACTCAAGATCAAAATATCAGATATGAAATGAGAAAATGTTAGTTTCACAATCATTTCACCCAGAGACAGGGTTTCAAAAGCTATTAAATATAAATCTGGAAGTTACAAATAGATTAGCTACAGTTATTTATTACTAAATAGAAAAATATATAGTCTTCATATATAATTTAGGAAACAGGAAATCAGAAGAGATTTGAATGCCACCAGGTTAAAAATATGGCTTGAGTTCATAAAAACTACAACTTCTTTAATGGAGAAACTTTCACAACAAAAAAACAAGTAACTTGAGATATTCAGAAAAACCTACAAAAAAAACTGTAATTAAAAATGAATAATTGTATCAATATGTTTGAGCTGTAGATTGATAATATATCATTTTAGAAAGAAATTGAAACAAAATGATAAATAGTAAAACTCTGTATGTGAATAAGTCACTTGTTCACCTACTATCATTTTGGAGAATGATATTTGAGCAAATTTATTGACTATAACTGTTCAGATTGAACTGTCAATTCATGCAAGATTTTAGCTTAATAAAATTAAAAGTGTTATTTATTATCCATGTTAAATTTCAAAATATTAATTCAAAATGGATTTATTTGTCTACTCTTCCATAATCAGATTAAAAATTCTCCCAACCAATTCAAAAATATTCTCCCAGCCACTTGCTAAAGTTCTCTCAACCATTTGAACATGAAGTTAAATCTTGTTGTTAAAACTCTTCTGTTGAATCTTTACAGTTGATATGATCTTAATGGTAATTATGCACCAGTATGTCAGTCAGTTCATGTAATGCAAATTAATGTACTGCCCTACAATATCTAGAAAAAACTTCAGTATTATTGATCAGAGCATCAGAGAGAAATACAAAGAACATCAAAGAAACAGTCGGAAAGGAAAATGGCTTCATGAACAAAGTCCAGTACCACCAGTCAGTTACAATTACAATTGCAGAATAGCTACTCTGTGAGTACAGTCGCTTACAAAGGGTTTTGACCAAAAGGCCCTAAAGTATTTAATTCCTCTTATTTCCCATAAACAACAGACAAAAACGGGTGGCACCTCTAAGGTTGGAAATTAAAAAGTTACCACCACTTAGAATATAGTTAGCTATAAAATATTGTTCAATTTTATTGGTTTTAAGGTTACTAGCTCATTGATTGGTATTGAGAATAGGTCATTAAACAATCATAAAGTGTGCATTACAACAAACTAGCAGATACAACTCTATGTTACGAATTTCAAAGTTTTTATTATTTGAAATAGCTATAATTTAATTCAACTCATAGGTTGAATTAAACAGGGGGTGGAGCACTAATGGTTTATTGCTCCCCCATTAGCTCCTCCTCCTGACCAACCAATCAGAGAAGTTATTGTTAAAACCACTCTCAATAAAAACATAATGCTTACAACATTGTATCGATAGAAACTTGAAAGGTAGAGACAATATCTCAGAAACCTTATGCGATGTTTACTATATTTAAAAAATATAAAACATAACCATTATGGGCACAGACAAAAAACAAGAATATTCTTGATAACAGAAATATTAAAACTCTTCTAAATAGGATTAAAGATCAATGTGTGATTTTTACCTGAAATAAAAAAGTGGTTACAACTTAAATAAGTAAATTATCAGATAAAAACCATCTGGAATAACCAAGAAAATAAATACATCTTGAAAAGGAATTGTTGTGAAAAATTGAAATGCAGCTATATACTATCTAATAATTGAATCATTTGCAGAGTCCAGAAAAAGTCTTGTCCACCTTAGAAAATAGCTATGTCCTATCTTTAACTAGCAGAAGTATTCTCCTACAGGACATTAATATAGTGTTCACCATTCATCGTAGTGTTATTTTTTGGCAAAAAGTAGTCTTCTTAAACCTAAATTACAACTAAAACATCCCCTAATCATGACAACATATTAATGATTGGCAATCTTTACTGTGTAGTGATTTTCATGAGAACTGGCTCCTTCAGGACTCCTGACTCTTTCATTACATGAATTTAGTACTATTCACATGCAATTGACAGTCTTTTCCTGGCAATTAAAGAACAATGTTTCTTCTTACACTTCAATATGAAATGTTCAAGCCCAAGCCGTTTCAAAGACGATATTCTAATGTTCATTCTGAGCCTTAGCTTAACAGTAAAGCTATTTTTTCTCCTTTCCAAAGCAGTCAAAATGGGTTTTTATTATAGTTCTCGCCTGAGAAATCTATCAGTAGTTTTCGACGCTTTCTTTGACATTCTAGAAGTAGGAGCACTATTCTCAGGAAGGCCTTTGGCTCCATCACAAGACTTACTGTCCCTTGTTGACTTGCCTGTTCTTCTTAATAGTTCAACATTAGAGAGATCTTCAGTTCTCCAGTACGGGCATTTTAATCTACAAATTAATTTATAAAATATTACAAGTGGACAAAACCTTTTGCAGACTCTGTACTATTGTGTACTATTATTACAATGTCATATGCAAAATGAAACGAGTCAATTTTGATCATGAACTGATAACTCATAATTTCAATTTCATTTGGGCTAAAAATGGAGGGATAATGAGTTTCACATAGCTATCACACAAATTTCATATTTATAAAACTAAAACTATTAATGTCACATAAGAAACTATGATGTTCAGAAAATTGTCTAAATTATATCACAGGTTTGCATTATGTAACTATAAGTTCACAAACAAATTATTTTTAATTATATGTTAGCTGCAAGTACACAGCTAACAGTAATCAAAAATTAGAGTCATGTCATGGATTTTATTTTCATGGTAAAATAATTGAAGCTATCAATTAGCAAATAATTTCAGTATTACTTCATTCAGAAGAATACTATAAGTTAGGCAATAAGAGAATTATTTGATAATAGCTAATATTAAATATTTAAATAGGAAATACTTACAGACATAACTGCTTCAACTACAAATGGTCCTGAAATTTCGCCAGCAGATGAAATGTCCCATTCTGCATGCTCCTTGGGATAGTGACTAAACTGTCTTGAAGAAGATCGCAGTTCAGTCAAAGTCTGATGCACATGATCAATGACCATACTTTTGGCTTTTTTGTACTTTTCAAATGGCTCACATCTGGGATGAAATACAATCAGTTTCTTGTCAGTGTGAATTAAATCTAAATTGATTTAAAGGAAAATTATACAAAAGCATTGTTTAGATGCCATATAAAGTACCTGTTGAATCTGAAAACAATGAACATACTTTCTGCAAAAATTCAATGGTGTGACATTTATTTAAAAGATGAAATTTCGGAAACACACAACAAGTGTGACTGATAAAATAATAGTAAGCTACCTGCAAAACTTAATGAATAAATATGCCTGTTTAAACTGTTTATATTTAAAAAATTTAATGAAAAAATGAAAATGGTTAATCAAGAAGTTAATCACATAAATATGAAAAGCCACTTCACCTATGTAGAAATTAATATGAATACTTAAATATAAATTCAGTATCTATTAAATAATAGCAACTAACCTTATCATGAAGTGGTGTTTGCCTTTGTCATCAAGGTGAAATACAGGCCTCATACCAGTCTTACGTTCAACAACAGACAAGAATTGCTCCAATTTGTCTTTCAGCAGTTCAGAGTCCACATCTTTACAGAAGGGCAAATATATTGCTTCCGTCTAGGGGGAAAATATAAAATTACATCAATAATAAAAAATAAGTAATATTAGCTACCATTTATAATTTTTATCATATGGTAAATAATGAAACAGAAAGAAGCAAGTAACTTTACCTTGCTTGATGAAGATGTGAAAGGAACTCTTCTGTTAGAGCGTGAATTTTCACGAGATAAACTCCTGCTTCTTCCAGATTTCCAATTGGGTCTTTCTCGGTTCCTTTCATACTTAAATCTGTCATTGCTTCTACTTTTCTCTCTGTGACGATATCTACCATTGTCTCTTTCACTTTCTTCACGATGCTGTTGTTCTCTTTGAGAGCGTCTGTTTTCATAACCCCTCTCAGTGCGGTCACAGTGAGATGACCACTGAATTTTTCTCATTGAATCACTTTTGCCGTCTTTCTTTTCCTGGTAGACTCTTGATACTGCTCTTTTAGGGAGCACTGGACTGTCATCTTCACTGAGAGATTTGTCATCTTCTCTCTTGCGATACATTCTTTTTTCATAAGCTCCTTTATCACTTTTGAATCTATCACTTCCTCTGTATGATCTAGATCTTCTATCAAATCCTCTTCTGTCTTGATCATCCCCACTTAAATATGATCTAGGGGATTTATCTCTTGGATTCCTGTGGTATATTTCACGTTCATCATCACTGTGATGAGAGCTTGATCTTCTATCAGACTTTTTTGTGTATAGTTTTTCTGAATCATCACCACTCTTGATTTTATAGTGATGATCAGATGATTGTCTAGATTTGTATTTATCACTCCTGGATTTGACACTTTCCCGTGCAAAGTTTCGTTTATGCAGCTTGATGGCATTTAGTATCTCCTCTGTTTCTGACTCATCACTCCTGGCATTTCTTTTATCTCTATATTTCCTACTAAAATCTTTATATTGTTTATGACTACTCATGGCTATACAAGTATATTAGCATATATAGAGCATCAATATGGAAAATGTAAACTGGCTAGCTAAGCTATCTGGAAAATAAAGATTACATTAAAGAACATAAGAGAAATTTACTAAAATTAAATGATGTGGAAACTGGAAACTTTATATTGCTAGTATTTTGCGAATATTTTGATTCCACAAAAATCTCAATTCTGCCTAGTTGATATATATTTAATCAAGTAAAATAGTATGGTGCATAAAAATTTCATACCCCATTTTTTCATCAATTCTCTAAAAATAGCTAAATTTATCACCTAAAAGAATATATTATTATAACTTCTCTTCAAAATAACATGGAGCATAGAAGATTAGATATTTAGAGATCTCAAAAATGAAAATTTGGGTTCAGATTTTTCTCAGACTCAAAAATGTTTTATATTTAAACCTTTCACTAAAAGGAAAATTGGTTATGCAACATAGCTATTTTATATTTTATTAAGGATTTGAAAATAGGTGTAATGTTGCTAAGGTATTCATCATTCACAATATTCAGTTATTAACTTATAGGTATAAATGGATGCACTAGATTACTAGAAAGTTTACCTAATTAAAAAGTAAATTAGCCTTAGGTTAGGTATATACCTAGGTACTATCTAGTAACTAGAATTGGGCACTGGCTTCAACTATTCAGCTGCCAAACTATGAAATAATTAAAATCAAGCTAAATGATAAGTAGCGCTTGTAGGTATGAGGTACAGGCTAAACAAGGCTATCAATTTAAAACCAGTATTTTATTAATTAAAATTATTTTCCAAAATCCCAGGTTAGCTGACTACATATTTCATCAGTCAGCAGAATATGGAACATTTTTCCCAAGACTCTCTGAGAGACTGAGACAAATCTGAACCCAATTTTAGAAATTTTAGATATCTGAGGGAGATCTGGAATTAATTCCTATGATACCATTAATTTAGCTGTAGGAGATTCTGGAGCTGCTGCTGCTGAGTCAGATAATAAAGCATGTCCAAACTTGCCATTTTAATTGTGAGTTCATTACAGTTATTTTGAGCCCTTCAATTGCAAATGGAGAGAAATATTTATTTTTCTCCTATGCTATAATGCAAAAACCATGTTTTTCAAAAACCACTAGTTTAATGAGAAAATGTACCTAGGTCATCACATTAAACTCATCTTAAAGGGAACATTTGGCTTCTTAGTGAAGAATTTACTGTTGCAAACATCATTATGTTTCATGTCTGATGCATGCGCATCTTTTATGACTAATTTATTAATGATTTAATAGTTAATTCGTTTTTTAACTTATTTCATCCCTCAATAGTCACCAGTATATTGGCAATTTTGTGCATACTTAAGATACTTTGAAACATGGACGGCAAAAGATAGGTGAAGTTATGAAGTTCATCCAGCAACTGTTGAGGCATTAAAATTGGCCTTCTGCAATATCCGGCAACAATTTTCCAATTAATTTCTATGTTTACAAGTATCTATTGTGGTTGTAGGTAAATTACTTGAACGAACAATATTGATCGAATGAACAATTGCTTGAATGATTAAATTGCACACTTTATGAATTTATTAAAAGCAAGTTATTCATAAAGTAGAGGTGCACCTAATCATCTGTTTCTTTTTTAGAAATTGATAACCGTTTCAATTTGTTCATATTTATTTACTATTGATCATTGTATAACTGATTCTAAATCTTACTCTTCCTGTCTTTTCTTATTTATTCCTAGAGACCCTTTTTGTCATCTCATTTGAAACATGTGGTCAAGTGGTACTATTCATGTTGTTTTTATCATGAAACCTGAATAATTTTGTGGATTAATTTTCAACTAGCCTATATGTATGTGGCACCTCAATGGATGAAATAACTCAAAAATTATGGCAGAGTAATTTTTCATCTCAAAAGTCAAGTTTCAATATATTTACGAAAACTGTTCAGTTAATATATGGGTAATGGGTATCAGGTGGCATATTTGACTATTTTTTAATGATCTTTTACGGTGTAGGGAGTGGAGTCGTGGCCGGAAATTTCGGTATCGGAATGAAAAATTGCCTCTCAACATAAATGACCGTTATACAGTTTGTTGTATCCACTAGTTTGCTGTACTGCACACTTCATGATTGTTTAATGACATGGCGGGAGTCGGAGGCAGTAAGATATGTAAATCTTACTAAATTAAATTTAGCTTGACCTCTGTTACTTGTTATTTCATATTTTTCCTACTCTACCTAATCTCACTATCTTGTTGACTCTCCCTGTTCTACCACTTCATTCGAGCAATTGTTCATTCAAGCAATTGTTCATTCAAGCAATTGTTCGTTCGAGCAATTGTTCATTCAAGCAATTGTTCATTCAAGCAATTGTTTTCGAGCAATTGTTTTTGAGCAATTTACCGGCTACCAATTATTGGAGTATTTTGAGATTTTGTGCCATTTTGGATATATTTAAAAAATTTTGGAGAGAAATTGCCTCAAAAATTTAATATCTGCCAGTCTGTATTTCACGGTAAATTATACCGACTTGTTGGCAGAATTTAGTCTGAAAAGAATGTCTCAACAGACCCAGGATTTTTTTTTAGAAATTGGAATTTGGGTTCGGCAAATAAAATGGGAACATAGGAATTAAATAGATCTTGGACACAGGATTAATCCACAAGTGACAAATGCTGCTAAACTTTTCAGACTGGGCCACAGAGTTTTTTCCCCTTTAAAAAAATATTCTAGTAAAGTTGGTAACTTGATGGATTTTCAGATATTTCTTCCTATATTACCATTAATTTTATTTTCGGTGGATAAATTGGTAAAATCACTGAGAATGTTGGTGGATCAGCCAAATTATTGGAAAATGCTGGATTTTTCAGCTCTTTGGTAAGTCAGCAGGATTTTGTGCACAAAATACAGTCTATACTATAATAAAGACTGGTCATGCTCTATAGAAAGTTCCATGTTTCAGAGGCTGGAAAATTTTAAGCCAATTAGACATATCTGAGTTTTGACATTTTGAAATCTAAGCAAATTAATTGGCATTAAATGACACACTCTGTAACCCAGGTAATAAAACATGACCAAACTCCCATTTCTTTGAGCCCTTCAATTGCAAATGGCAAGAAACCTCAATTTTTATTCTATGCCACAATGTTATTTTGGAAAGAATTTATGATAATTTGATCATTTTGGAGAGAGCTGGAGAGAAAAATGGAGATTTTATGAGTCATACTATTTTACTTGGTCTGTAAAATCATGGTCTGTAACATCATGCAAACTTTAAAATATAGAAATAAATTAATAGGAACTGTATAGTCTACAGCATTTAGCCTCTAAAATTCATCTGTTAGCCTAAGGTATTTTCCAGAGTGGGACTAACATTGTCTATAACCAGTCAGCAAATCAGTCTACAGATATTTAATTTATTGGGCAATTTGTCTCCAAATATATTCAAATTTCTCTCCAAAATGGCCAAATATCTCAAATACTCGTCAATAAATAATTATTACATGTAAACTTAGGAATAAATTGGAAAATTGTCACTAGATGATTCAAGAGACTAATTTCAAGACCTCAATAGTCAATAGTTGCCAGATAAACTTCACAACTTCATGCATCTTTTGCAGACTGGGTGTAGATTATATAACATATTAAAGATATAATATAGATATATCATTATTATTTAGGGATGGGACGCTACCAAAATTTTCGCCGATACCGATACTTTACAAAATCAACCGAACAATACATGTAAATATAGGAGGAAATTAAGGATTGTTCGCACAAAAAATGTAAAAAATGTCCTTTGTTCTGTAGACTGGCTTGGGAACATAGGAATTAATTCAAAATATTAGGCCAATTAACCCTACAGTACATAAGTACATTATGCCTAGGGTTAAGCAGGTAAATTGCGGCACACTAACAAACAGCGGCCTCTAACAACAGAAACATCATATAGTAATTTATCAGTTACCGGATGTAGCAAATTACCGGATGGATATTCGAAAACAGTCAGCATTTCGTAGAAAGTGTTCAGAGGTGATAATGTAGTACTTGTAGAGTGAATAATAGTCATCATACATCATAAATCACAACAATTATTAGAAATTATAAGCGTATATATAAATATATAGACAATGATAACACCAATACTGCAGATAATTGATAATGAAGGTCGTATGCTGCAAAACTTGGACTATTTACCTATCTAGGTTACAACTTGTTTGCAGCACCCGCCATTATTGTTATGATACGATCAGTGTTGCCATATGATATGGGAACATGTGTGTTAAGCGATTTTCCTGCTAAAATTGAAAAAGTCGTTTGAAATATATATTCGGTATTATGTAAAAGTTCTGAGAATTTACAAAATACCAGATAATCGTAAATGTGCATCCGGTATTTATAAAAAAATTTACAAAATGTTCAGATACATTGAAAATGTTATAATTAATGTCATAAATAGAAAATAATGATAACCACCTAGTTTCAAGATCGAGAATGATAACCATTGTATCGCAGCATAGTGATTACTGTTAATTTGTATGTGGCAAAGTGCTCCTCATTCATTCGGATACCTTTGCCATTCTAGTGGATATTATATTATTAAGTGGATATATTATATAGTTACTATTTATCTACGTTATGACATTCACTTTATTATTATTATTTTCATTGCTAATTACGCATTATTATTTCATGTCTATTTTATGTTACAGACAAATATCCTTGTCATATTGCACCAGTAAGAATTAAAGAAAGGTGATGCACAAATGGGTTTTACATCCCTATTCAATTAATGTCATAAAATAACCTTCTAATGTGACTTGGCTAATTTACATATCTTTAATCATAATCTTACAAAGTTACACAATTAATACAATTTCTCAATCATGTACAGAATTAATTTTATCACTATTTATCTTTATTTGATTGTTATCAATATGCCAAGAAGGAAAATATATGATCAAGATATTTTATTAGAAGCTGTTGCTGCCGTGAAGAAAGGCATGACATACAAAGAAGCTTCACAGAGGTATGGAGTTCCAGTGTCTACCATCAACGACAAATGTCTCCAAAGGTATCGCAATGGAAAAAACAAACCTGGTAAGTTATTCAATATTCATTCCAATATTATTTAAAAATTATAACGTCAGTAAATATTTATAACCAGGACCAAACTCAGTGCTCAGTGTCAAGCAGGAAGAGCAGCTGGTGCAATGGATTTTGACAATGGCCAAAATAGGCTATGGAGTAACCAAAAAAGAACACCCAGCTATTGTCAAATCTGTTCTCGACAAGGACCGTGATGTACTGCAAGCTGCAGGAGCTGTTGTGCCAGAGCCCAAGTTTGTAGATAATAGGCCAAGTATCTTTTGGATCTACCGATTTCTGAAGAGGTGGCCTATTCTGACCTCTCGAGTCCCAGAAAACCTGGGATACCAACGGGCGTATGTAAATGAGCCACAAATTAGGAATTGGTTTAAGCAGTTGGAGGACTTTTTGCGTGATGAGCACCATCTAATTGCATCCGAGATTTTCCAGCCTGAAAATTCTAGTAGAATTTTCAATTTAGACGAAACTGGGTTTCCGCTGGCAGGCACAAATGGTAAGCTGAAGATATTGACAGATAGAGGGACGAAGAATGTCTACAGAATTGCTCCTGACAGCAGAGAGCAAATCACGGTTTTGGGATGTGCCTCTGCAGACGGAACATTGTCGAAACCTTTCGTACTTTTCCCAGGAGTTAGACCAAACTTCAATTTTCAAGATGTCAACCCTGAGGATTTCGACGTTGGTGTCTCTGCAAACGGATGGATGTCAGCAGATTGCTTTTTCGGGTGGCTGGCAAACTGCTTCTACCCTAGTGTTGTGAATAAAGTTGCTTTCCCCATTTTCCTCTTCATGGATGGGCACACGAGCCACGTGAACTTAGCAGTTTCTGAATTCTGCAGTGAAAAAAATATTCTTTTTTGCTTCCCGCCTCACGCAAGCCACATTATTCAGCCATTGGATATTTCAGTATACGATCCTTTAAAAAAATTCTGGAACCAGGCTCTGAATGATTTTGCGAAGAAATATAGAGGACTGTCCATGTCAAAGACAAATTTCTTCCCAACGTTCAACACAGCGTGGCAGTGAGCGGTTGAATCCCCCGAAAATGTTATTGCAGGCTTCAGAAGGAGTGGACTTGTGCCTTTCAATCCAGATGCCGTGGCTTACGATAGGTTGATTCCTCCAGTCCCAAAAGAGACTCCAAGTCGGTCTGCCATTAATCAGCATGAAAGAATTGGCATGCTGAGAATGAGACAATTATTCGTAAATTGCTTAACGGCCAAGCACAAAACGTTGTTTGAAGAACGAGAGGAGAATGGCTACGATATTACGGACGCAACACCGTTGGGCACTTTATGGAGATTCTATAAAGAGAGTAACAATTAACTTCGTCCTAATGCTGATAACTCAATGGATCGAAGTGCCCTTGCATTGGATCCGAATATTTCAACTGATCAGAATGATGATAATGTGACAGAAATAACTGCAGATGAAAGTCACAATGCAACAATTGGGAACCCAACTGATGAGAGTCAAACTTTGCCAGCTCCGATGACCATACCAAGGTCATCCAGTTCAATCAATAATGATCCTGGAGAGGGTACAAGTTCCGACACACCTACAGCACGACTTTTATCGTTCGATTCTTTTGAGTATTCGCCATTCAAGGATCATTTGAAAATCTCGGACAATTTAATTTTCACCCGTAAAGTTGTGAAGTCCAGGACAAAGATGCCTTCTGCAGTATCTGGAAAGAAGTACTGTGAAGCGTTGCAGAAACAACAGGATATTAAAAGGAAAGCTCAAGAGGAAAAGGAAAATAGGAAGCGTTTGAGGGAAGAAAAACAGCAGAATAAAGTGAACAATAAGAAAGGAAGAACCGAGGTTGTTATCGACGAGACTGATGAGGAAGATGAGCAACATGTATTGATTGATCTTGATGACAACTCTGATACGTCACTGAACCTCCACAATGAGGTGTGCCATGCCTGCCTGGGAGGAGGGAGGTGGGACGAATGTGAGGCATGGATTGGATGTTCGAATTCGAAGTGTGAACTGTGGTTCCACAAAGATTGTATCTCTGATGAAGTGGTTGCTATGAACGAAGAAGAACTTCGTGGACTGAAATTCTACTGCAAAAATTGCGAAAAGAAATTGAAGAAAAAGGTGAAGAAGTAGGTGAGCGGTTCATTGTGCTTGATTTTGAAATAAGGTATCGTAAGATTCAAATTGCTTATTAGTTATATAGCTAGGTACAATGTGATATACCTATACTTAATTGTTTATTTTTTTTTATTTTGAACACAAATGATTTATATAATATACCTATATAAAGGAGAAATCTTTTGCTGTGATATTTCACTGAGATATTATTTAAGGATGCAATTTAAGTTGAATGATCTCATATTATATCTGTTTTATTTTATGGTTTATGTACTTCAATAAAGATATCATACTACATAACAACGATTTTATTTTCCAATCGCTTCAGTTTCAGGTATTTTATACAGGTATCGTAAGATTCAAATTACTTATTAGTTATATAGCTAGGTACCTATACTTAATAGTTTATTTTTTTTTTATTTTGAACACAAATGATTTATATAATATACCTATATAAAGGAAAAATCTTTTGCTGTGATATTTCACTGAGATATTATTTAAAGGTCCTCTCCAGGTTTCAGGAAAAAATGAGTTTATAACATAATATTATAGAACTAAGGTCTACGATCATTATTCTGCAAACCGCATACAATTCTGTTTAGTATATATTTTATAATTTGTTTTTAAAGTTTTTTAATACTCTGTGAGCAACAATTGAGCGAATCACTAATCTGATGCTCAAGAAGAAGATTGTACACTCTTTGTTTTGATTTCAAATTTGAATTTATAATCAAATCATGCGTTTTCGGCCTTTATTTTAGATATTAATTTTTTCCTAAAGTATATAAACGTTTCTATTATAAGTTCATTCAATTTTATACCTTTATACGAATATTAAATGGATTTATTAAACCTAATACCTAGTTGACAATCAAAACAAATGGTGTACATTCTTCTTCTTCAGGTTGAAAATTTCTTAAATTAGAAAGTCGGAAGTAAAATAGGTTTTGTAGAGTTTTGATTATAAAAATATTTAAAAGCATATAAAATTAAAAATATGCTACCAAATTTGATGCGGTTTGCAGCAAAATGATAAGAAACATTAGCCTCGTTAAATAAAGCAATAAAAATATTTGCTTGGAGAGGACCTTTAAGGATGCAATTTAAGTTGAATGATCTCATATTATATCTGTTTTATTTTATGGTTTATGTACTTCAATAAAGATATCATACTACATAACAACGATTTTATTTTCCAATCGCTTCAGTTTCAGGTATTTTATACAACTCTGGATTATTGTAGGAAGTTGCACTGATGGTAGATATCGTAATTTTGACTATATGAAAAAATAGGGTCATTTGTAGAATACAAATATTCGTGAATTAATGAATTAAACGATATTCGGTAATATGTAAATATCTGTCCGAAAATGTCTGATAATTCATAATATCCGGTAAATTATCCGTCATCATGTAAATATTCCCATTTTCATATTACCAGATAAAACAATAACAAACTCATTCATATGCCAAGAATAATCTAAAATCTAGCTGGAACATCGAAAGAGCAATGCATCACCTTTCAAAACATCAGTATTTCATAGACAGATCGTGTTTCGTGTTGGAGTAGTGAGGTCGGTTGCGAATAGTGGTGTATTTTGTCCGGTATTTGATATTTTACCCTACCTTCAGTCTTTCAGAGTACCAGTCTGTATTTGGTGCACAAAAACCCACTGACTTTTTCAAAAAACTGAAAAAATCCACCATCCAGAGTGGAAAACACAAATTCTAACAAGAGTTACTCATGAATACTCAACTGCCAGACTGTATTTCATGGTAAATTCCACCGACTTGTTGGTGAAAGTTTTCTTCATTGAAAATAATATTCTGGCAAAGTCGGTGGATTTTTAGCTATTTATTCCTATGTTACCATTATTTTCGGTGGAAAATGAGTAAAATGTTGGTGGATCAGCCAAATTACTGGAAATTTATGGTGGATTTTTTCAGCTTTGAAAAATTCAGTGGAATTTTGTACACCAAATACAGACTGGCTCAACTGCGGAGTTTATTAATGAATAACATCATTAACCCTGCTTAGTATTAGTAAAGCATTCAGGTACCTTATAGTCTTATACCTATAGACTGTATAGCATGCAGTGATGCAGAGTTCAATTTTTTAAATATTATGAAATATGTTACAAATTTTTACATAGTAAAAAGATATAATGTGAAGTTTCTACAGAGTTGTCTTACAGATTGTATTTTGTGCTAAATTCCAAAGATATGTCAGCAGATATTCAATTTCACTAATAAAAAAATTTCTGCAATGTCGGAGGATATTTAGGTAGCTATTAATTCCTATATTACCATTAATTTTTGGAGGGGAAACTGGAAAAATGTTGGGAGGACTAGACAAATTGATGAAAAATGTTGCCAGATATTTCTCAGATTTTAGAAAAAGTCAGAGGAGTTCAGTGCATCAAATACAAACTGGACCTGTCTCTAGGGGATCCATACAATTACCGGAACGGACCATGAATTACCGGAATAGCCCATGATATGTCATTTAGGTATGCATTTGGTCGATTTATGTTCCATTTTTACCATTTTATACTCATTTCTGCTCGTATAATCACTACCAAACATCAAAAAATAGTAATAAATTTTACAAGAGTATATATATGCTAAAATTAGTTTTCTTTGCATAATATTTTATAGAAAATATTTTGAGGGGGAACTAAAGTAATTTTAATACATAATACCATATTATAATTTTAATGATAAGCATTTTTGGTTTTATTTCATGTATCCATTACTAGTATGTGTTGATATTCTATTAATCAAGATTTTGAATTTTATACAACATAAACAAATTTCTTTGAAATTTAATCGGATACCTAGTACGTATGAATCCATAACTGCTATCTGTCGCATTGAAGTTGTACTATAATATTGGCATTTAAAAAAATTGTTAGCAATTAGTTAAGAGAAATCATTCGTCTGAAATAAAATTACCAACCAGAAATGAATTATTATTAGGTTAATTCACTCGGTCCTGCTGTATTGGCAGGGATGGCGCTTCGATCTGTTTATCAATAATCAAGATCAATTATTTACTAAAATGTAAACTAAGATTTAATATAAAGTAAATGAGAACACTAATAAAAACATACAAACAAATAGTGCAAAGTTAGCAATATCATAATCATTGCACATGCATTCTATCATTTAATTTTATGGTAGCTGGAATGTTTCTCGCTAGATGGCGCTGCACTTGAGAAGTAATTGAATTTTATATTAAATTTTTAGACATGAAATAACTAGTATATACTATATTATATTCTATAAGACTATGACTAATGTCCCTCAAACGATTTATCAATAGGAGAGAATATTTTATGAAAGGTTTACTGCCTCTTTAATCAATAACTCTTCTCAAGTCTAAATACGCGTCAATGATTTATTTTAGTTGGGGTTTGAGCTTTGGAACCAAAGGCCATTTTTTGACATCAAAAGGAAATTAAATACAAGTGACTGGAAGAACCAGTCAAAAAGGACAGTGGCTCCACGAACAAAGTCACCTACGACTGTCAGTGGAGATCTCAAAAATAGAGGATTTCTTGGAGAACACTTTACCAGTTCCTGCAGGCAGCAGACTGGTTTCCAAGTAATAAAGCATGTTGAAACTCGCCATTTTAATGGCGAGTTTGTGACAGTTATTTTGAGCTATTTATCCCTATATTACCATTAATTTTTGGTGGCTAAATTGGAAAAATGTTGATGGATCAGCAAAATTATTGGGAATATGGTGGTGGATTTTTTTTAGCTATTTGATAAAGTCAATGGGTTCCTGTGCATCAAATATGAAATATAGACTGGAAAACATAGGAGAAAATTAGGATTGTTCACTCAGAATATGATAAATGTCCCATATTCTGCAGACTGGCTGGCAGGGCAGGCTGGGGCAGCCTCTGAAACATGGATTAAGATAGATAGTTTATATTGGAAGATAGGAGTGAGAGTATTTTTACTAAATTTGTTTAATAATTTTCAATAATATTAATAGGGATGGGACGAAGCATCGGTATCGGCAAATATCGGCATTTTTTGGGAGTATCGGCACATATTGAAAAGTATTAGCCGATAAGTTAAATTTTATTCATTTCATAAATTTTCTTTTTTATTAAATTTCTATTATTCTATAGCCATAAAATAAATGAAATAAATAATTAAAAATTCATTATAAGTACCAATCCTAGAATTGACCAACTACCTACTAGAGTTTTAAGTGTAATTTTTATTTATTTATTACCTATAAGTATGACATGCATGACATTATTAATAAATTTTTAAAAGTATAAATACGGAATCTACCAATAGGTTTTACCGTTTTTGAGTCTGACTATAAATTTAAGATAAGAATTATTCAGCTACTGTTGACCATTTTTGCACCTATTTATTACAAGTCAGAAAAGTTATCCATTTAATATCAATGTATTTTAATTAAGGTGAAATATGTAAATCACTTCATGTAATAGCCTATTCTACAATGAAAGAGCATTACTGAGTTAGTTTTGAGTTAAAATATAATAATTCTTAATCTTAACATTTACTATGATTTACAATAAAAAATTAATAGCTAGGTACTTTATCAAATATACAAACAGTAAAATTCTTAAGATTAACAACTAAGCACTTCATATAAATTTAACATGCATGAGATTCGAGAATCTCATAACCAAAACAAATCTTTTTCTTGAGCGTCATATTAGTGTTTCTATAGGCATAGTAAATAGATAGAAAAGTTTCAAATTCATTGACGGTGAATTTGATTCCGGTCTTCAGAAACGATACAAACAAGTGACGTCACACTTGAAGTAATGTCAAAATGAGAATTATATAGGTGCGGCGACTGAATAGATAGAATATGTCAATAAACAATATGTTTGGTTATCTTCTAGTACCTAGATAACTTTTATATATTTAATACCAGGCTGGCTCTTATAAGCTGGCTTATTGGCAAACTTGTGAAATGTAAGTTGGCACCTAGTAACCTATCGTACTTACAATGAAACACTTGAATGACTATTATCTAACATATAAACCTGATTGCCTATAGTAAAAGGTTATTTTAAGCACAATTTTCGATAAAAATTCTTATTTAATCAGATAAATTCAACCCAGCAAACATCCCCGAATCTATTCGTTATCGGGTTGTGTCTATTCGTTGCGCTGGTAGCGCATGCCGGTAATAGATATGAAATACACTTAAATTAGATATCTAACAGAATGTATCTAAATTATTGGACTGTTTAGAAATCTAATTTGTTTCTACCATCAGTATCCAAAAATCTTCACTCTAGTCCGCATCGTTTATTTTCTAATCAGAAATCGTTTTAATTCATAGTAAATAGATATTATTATTGAATTATATTATTGAATAATCATTCCATTTTAGAATCGATACTTAAAATTCATACCATTTATGATCAGAATAGTGTTGCATCGCCAACCGAAAATGTATTTGAAAGATCAGATTTTTCTTTATCGTTACTATTTAGAAACAATAAGTGAAATATAGTTGCATCATTTAGAAAGAGTACTGAATACTATATATCGGTATCAATATAACAATATATTGAATATAAATATCGGTATCAGATAATAAATATTTTTAATTTAGATGTATGTGTATTTGATATCGATATGGTGTCTTTTGCATTACTAAAACGCTTTCGTTTGTATCTCTCTTTTATTTATTTGAGTGTTGCATCGCTAATTTAAATATGTATCTAAACGATCTGCGATGTCTCTTTTTGGTTACTATTTTAGAAATGAAAAATGAAGATTCTATGCGTCATTAAGAAAGAGTTCTGACACAGTATAATGATATCAACAATTCATCGAAACAGTTTCCAAATAACTTCAATATAGATATGTTTTTATATCGCATTTGGTGTCTATTTTATTACTAAAACGCTTTCGTTTATATCTCTTTTTTATTTATTTGAGTGTTGCATCGCTAATCTAAAAATGTAATTGAACGATGCAGAGGGATCGATTTGTTTCTTTTTTCTACATCGAAAGTGTAGAGCACGTTGTATCGTTTAGAAAATATAATTGACACGACTTCGTTTGCTGCGGTGTTTCAGTGTTTGTGACAGTGACGAAAGTTTAAAGTTGTGAATTTATGAAAGGTTTTAAAATCCATCCATAGATACCTCTCACTCAGTATAGGTTAGTAATAAATAGATACTTAGATTTCTATAATTATTGTGATACATTGAACAAACAGACATTTTAAGCTCAATGAAATATTTTAGGTACGGTAGTAGGGAACTAAGTTCCAAGTTATTGGTTGGTTCTACAATTTCGGACACGTTAGAAAAGAAAAATTTATAATTATTATTTAACTTCTATTCTAATTGGTATCATGGATACCAATTGAAAATAAAAGTTAAATAATGATTATTATATACAGAATTTTATGTGCTCGAAAATATGGAACCGTGCGATAACACTGAACTTACCATAAGATGGGACATGTTGAATTTCTGAACCAATTGCTTCTAATAACCTCTTCTGAATTATAAGTTTGATTTTTTTAGTTGCCGTGAAATAATCACGAAAAACTTGTCTCCATTTTCTATGTCTACGACAGTGGTGGGCACAGCTCCGCTACTTGTAGCGCGCCCTAATAGCGGCGCTTCTTATTGTGAGGCGGCAGCGCCGCTACTTCTGTGCTAATGTAGCGGTAGCGGCAGCGCCACTACTTTTTTCAGAAGCGCTAGATGATTTTTGCGCTTCGGCGCTGCCGCTTCTTTTAAAATAAAAAATGTTAAAGTTATCTGAGGAATCGATATAAAAGTCTATAGGGCGCGACCCTAGATAGCTAATCAGTTGTAATTGTGATATTCAGACAAATCCACGCAGTGCGACCAACTGATATTCAAACAATATGATTCATAGTACGACCATAATAATGATACGAAATGTGAATATTTGATATTAAGACAAAACCGTCTTATACGATCAACTTACACGATCGTCTTACGCTTTTATGCAGATGTGTTTATTGCAATGAAATTGGTATAACTTAATTGGTTTTTCTTGAAAATTTCAAGAAATGTGCATCTACATTGCAAGTAACTTTTAAGAAAAAAATGGAAAGTAATTCAAATATTTTTTCGGATGCTACAATCATTTTACTAAAAAGTTACTCATTTTCAGGGTACCAAGCATAACACTTAAAATGCGTAAATAAACGTTTTAAATAATTCTATTATATTTTTTTTAGCAATAGCGTTCATGTGTAGTTTAACTGCTAATTTTAAGTCAATATCCGGTTTGATTTCCCCTCTTTTCTAGCATTTTTAAAAGATAAGGATATTTATTGAAAAGAAAAATATTACAAAAAAAAATTGGAAATTATTAAAATTTCATTTTCAAGCCCTTCTATAAAGTCCCATCTGATGGGACTTTATTATAGAAGGGCTTGAAAATGAGATTTTAATAATTTCCAATTTTTTTTGTAATATTTTTCTTTTCAATAAATATCCTTATCTATTGCAACATGGAAGTGGAGGTGTGATAATTTGGGCTGGGACCATTTGAAATGAACTGGTCGGATCTTCCAGGATTTCAAAAAGAGTGAAAATAAATTCTGCTATTTATTTTAACTTTCTGAATTGTGGATTTGTTCATTGGCTGAAAAGGAAACCTGCTGCGTTAAAAAAAGTTATTTTCATACATGACAACGCTCTTCTCACATTACTATAAGGCAACTGTGAATTTCCTGAGGAGTAATAAGTTCGTCAATTACAAGTTGATGGTATGGCCCAGTCTCTCTCTAGATTCAAACCCAATTGAAGAACTTCAGTTCATCCTGAAGAAGAATGTGTATCGTCGAAAGATGAGCTCTGGAAGGATACAGAAGACTCTTGTAAGACGATAGCGTCTGATACAATTCAGAAATTCACAGATTTGATGGATAAGCGTCTTTTAGAAATGGTGGAAAAGAGGAGGAATCAAACCGGATATTGACTTAAAATTAGCAGTTAAACTACACATGAACGCTATCGCTAAAAAAATTACAATAGAATTATTTAAAACGAGTATTTACGCATTTTAGTGTTATGCTTGGTACATTGAAAATGAGTAACTTTTAGTAAAATGATTATAGCATCCGAAATAATTTTTGAATTACTTTCAATTTTTTTTAAGTTACCCGCAATGTAGATGCACATTCCCTGAAATTTCAAAGAATAACCATTCAGTTAAACCAATTTTATTGCAATAAACACATCTGCAGAGATAGACGGGGTTGTACTTTCCAAGTACCAAGTAAAAGTAATAATCTAAAAGTAAGTACTTCAAGTACTGGAAGTACATACTTGTTATTTGAAGTACTTTCTAAAAAGTACTTTGAATAATTACTTTAAAGTACTTTTTACAAGTACTTGTTACTTCCCAAGTAAAAAGTACTTTGTAAAGTACATTTTCCCCTTTATAATAAAATGACAGTCAGACATACGACAATGTCGAAACAGTTGCTAGATATTGCCAATTGGATTCAAGATATTTTAATGGATTCGTTCTATAATCTCTGTAAAATTGAATCTCTTTCCCATCCAGAAATGTATTTATACATAGCACCGTACACACTATCAAACTGGATAAAAACAGTTCGATTTTATGAACCAGAAGAGGTCCAACATGTTGGAAACTTGTTTGTCAAACAGTAAAATAAAACTAAGATATTGTATAATTTTAAGTGAAATGATATTTTATATATTCTGAATTACAATCATGTACTATCGCGGAAATGTGTATCCGTTCAATTGCTGAGGCGCGCATGAATAATCTAGTTCCCATTGTACCACGGATTATCGTACGCTACCCCAAATTCACATTTTACCCCTGCATGTAAGAAATTTCTATTCTTTTTAATGCTAAACATCTATTTAACCTTATCTTGCAATTTCCAAAAACAGCTCTGTTGTCTTTTCTTCACTCATTTTAAATTCTCCTTTTCTTTCCATCGTTCGCGGTCTAACCTCTTAATTCATCAGCACAAAGAAAAAATTAAAAATATTAAATCGGGGTGTCACTCTTTTTAGTCCTTCACTGAAATATTTTGTGAGTTTGATTTTTAAATTTCGAAACACACTCTGATCACAGTAAGGATTTCAATCTATCTGTGTTCTACTTTCCATTAATCTTGTTTTCTATCAAATCTTGTTTCTTCCTTGCCACTCGAATGTGGATACTTTGAACATAACCAAAAGTCACAGTTATTGAAAATAACTGTATTTAGTTCTAATAAGCATATGCGTTTTAAAAAAGCATATGCAAAATATGCAATGTCACAACCCTAGTAATGATTTTCAGAGCATACGCCATGTTTTTTATAGAGTATAAGTACATTGCTTTTATGGCATGTTTTTTAGTGCATGATGTCACCACCCTATTCATAAGTTAAGTGACACTTAAGAGTTACGTGGTAGAATAACTATTTTATAGTAGTAACAAATATTATTTTCTGATTAGAAAGTAAGATATTATAATTGATAGCGTTGAAAATAAGAAACATCGTAAAATAGGAAAATAGACATAATTCTCTTCCATCAAACAGCTAACGGATGAAACCAAGGCCGTCTATAGTTGATCAGGCCAGATTCCCGAAAATAACAGCTGTTCAAAGTGGTCCTAATTTTAAGGCTCGTTTACACGAGGCTAGTTTACACGCTGCTATTTGGCGAGTTTACAAGCTGGCGAGTGAGATAGTTAGATAGTGATGATGACACGTACTGTACCAGAAGCCAACTAGACAGCGAGTAACACTTGAAGATGTACTGGTTGGCATTGCTTTTAATACCTACCTGCTTTTATAAAAGATGAAATAATTGCTATGCATGACTTGAAGTTATTATATAATTGTAACTCCTTGTCTATATGGGTTGAAATAAAAGAAAATGGTCATGAGGCCTCAAATTTTGTGTATATTGTCATAATCAGCTAATGAAATTATGGATTCCAATTCATATAATGGTTAATCAGCTAATAATTATTATATATTTTTTCTGTTGTAACAATAATATGTTACAATTTAACACAATTATAGAAATCGAAGTACCAAACTAATTACTCACATATACTGAGTGTGAGTTAATCTGTGATTGAATACAAGTACTTTTAATTCATTTGCTACTTGAACTTTCATCACAGATCTTTAATTGTCAGTTGATTCTTCTGAAATAAATACGAAATATACTTTTTCTAACTCATAAAAAATGACCTCATTACCGTTTGCAATAAATCTGAGTCGTGATTTTCATAATAAATACGGGGCCTGCCTGTACTAAGAAAAAAATACTCGCAGCTAGTATTTTAGCCTCGATGACACGAGGCTATTTTACTCGCTACAAGCAGGCGAGTTTACAAGTTGCTAGCATATCCGCCTCGTGTCATCGTGTTGGCTAGTGAACTAGCAGCTTGTAAAAAACCTTCGAGTAAAGTTGAACATGTTCAACTTTACTTGCTACTCGCTGGCGAGTTGGCTTATAAAACTCGCCCTGTGTCATCAAAGCTGCTAGTAAACTATCAGCGAGTAACTTTTTACAAATACAATAGAGTATCCTCTCTATCCCCATACAGTGCATTGTCCCCTCTCTATCCCCATACAGTGCATTATTCCCTCTCTATCCCCATACAGTGCATTGTCCCCTCTCTATCCCCATACAGTGCATTATTCCCTCTCTATCCCCATACAGTGCATTGTCCCCTCTCTATCCCCATACAGTGCATTATTCCCTCTCTATCCCCATACAGTGCATTGTCCCCTCTCTATCCCCATACAGTGCATTATTCCCTCTCTATCCCCATACAGTGCATTGTCCCCTCTCTATCCCCATACAGTGCATTATTCCCTCTCTATCCCCATACAGTGCATTGTCCCCTCTCTATCCCCATACAGTGCATTGTCCCCTCTCTATCCCCATACAGTGCATTATTCCCTCTCTATCCCCATACAGTGCATTGTCCCCTCTCTATCCCCATACAGTGCATTGTCCCCTCTCTATCCCCATACAGTGCATTATTCCCTCTCT
>CANNZV010001707.1:70459-153833 GCA_947561585.1 Caprella mutica
CTCTATCCCCATACAATACAGTATCTCCTCTCTATCGCCTTTATACCTTAACTATAGAAAACTGTAGGTTAACTAAATACCTAGTTAAATTAGAAAATTTAATACCTCTCTTTAGGGATAACAGGACAAAATCCCTTTGTAAAAAAAAATCCCCACGGTCAAAAACCCCGTGCATAAAGCCCTCGTGCAATAAACCAACTGGTCTATATAAATAACCTTATTCATTTTTCTTTTTATATTTAACATTATTCTATGAGAACCAACAATTATTACACTTTAGCCAAAAATGACCAATTTTTAGCCAAATAAGGTATACACATTTTATAGTAAAAAAGTAAAGTGTACATTTTGTCACTATCAAACTGACAGGTAACCTAACCTTAAGGGCGCTATATCTCTTTATATTTATAACATATGGTAAATTTTCGGCGTAAGTGTAATTTGTTCGCATAGAGTAATGTTAAATGAATTAATAAAAGTGAATAAGGCTCTTAATATCGGTCGGGGTCTAATTGCAACGTGGATTTTTATTTCTTGTTTTTAATGTTTCCGGGAAGTTTATTGCAGGGGGCTTTTGCACGGGGGGTTTTTGACCACACTTTTTTTGTATGTTTTTTTTGTACCGACACCCGCTTTAGTCTAGACCAGCAGTCCCCTATAGGTGGTCCCGTGGACCCCTTCAAGGGGTCCCGCGCCTTAAGCAGCTATACTATATAAGTCTGGAATTGGATAGTTTAAACTGTTTTGTGTTTAATTACTTAAATGAATCATATATATATGTACATATATATATATATATATGTCATTTTATTTTTTTGTGGTTATAAATTTAAAAGCATTCCCAAATTTAGTTTTATAGTTTTCGAGTGGTAATAATTTATTCATTTAGTTTTTATTTTATTTATCATTTATTAGTAGCAATTACTAAACACTAAGTGTAATATATAAATTTATTTTTAATACATTTGTGGTTTTAATATTCCACCCATAAACTTTTTAAATTGAATAATAAATAGTTTGATAAAATTCTCCAAGTACACGCGCTAAATTATCATTTTATCTCATGGGTCCACAGCTAATATAATTTTCTATGCAGGGGTCCCTGAAGAAAACGCTATATATAGGGAACCGCTGGTCTAGACTCTATAGGGGAACTGGGTAAGTTCCGAGTTTAACTCTTTCGGACACATAAAAAAACATATGTATACTAATTAAAATAAATGTCAATGATTGTGGGTATATACATATTCTTACATGTTCGAAAATATGGAAATGTTCGATAACTCGAAACATACCCTAGTTATAGGTCCGTAAACTACTAATAATTAATTAAATTTTCTCATATATTTGCATTTGACGGAGAGGGGATACTGTACTGTATGGGGATAGAGAGGGGATACTGTACTGTATGGGGATAGAGAGGGGATACTGTACTGTATGGGGATACAGAGGGGATACTGTACTGTATGGGGATAGAGAGAGGATAATGCACTGTGTGGGGATAGAGAGGAGATACTGTACTGTATGGGGATAGAGAGGAGATACTGTACTGTATGGGGATAGAGAGGAGATACTGTACTGTATGGGGATAGAGAGGGGATACTGCACTGTATGGGGATAGAGAGGGGATACTGCACTGTATGGGGATAAAGAGAGGATACTGTACTGTATGGGGATAGAGAGGGGATACTGAACTGTATGGGGGAAAGAGAGGATACTGAACTGTATGGGGAAAGAGAGGATACTGTACTGTATGGGGATAGAGAGGGGATACTGAACTGTATGGAGAAAGAGAGGATACTGTACTGTATGGGGATAAAGAGAGGATTCTGTACTATATGGAGATAGAGAGGGGATACTGAACTGTATGGGGAAAGAGAGGATACTGTACTGAATGGGGATAGAGAGGGGATACTGAGCTGTATGGGGATATATTGGGATGCTGAATTATTTCGGTAAAATTAGGTGTAATTCGGTATAATTTATTTATTTGAACAAAATATTCCCTTGCAAAATTGAATACAATTGGAACGCCGGGATACATTCCAATTGTAGGAAATATAAAGTAAAAAAAAAAAAAACTTTAAGAAGAATATAAAGCCCCGTAAAGCTACAAGGCTTCTGCGGCATCCTATTTATGCAACTAAAAAGTTTGTGTAATTTACATCGTTATAACATTTACTTCAGGAAAGAAACTATCTAGGGGAACAGAATAGATATAACAAAATCTATTTTAGTTTGTGTTTAATGTCCGCCTCGTGACCAAATGCCATATCGCTAACGTCAAAAGGAAATTAAATACAAGGGACTGGAAGAAGCAGTCAGAAAGGAAAGTGGATTAGTGAACAAAATAACCTACAACCGTCAGTGACAATGCTCATGAATGCAGAAAAGCTACTCCGTGAATGCAGTCACTTACCAAAGGATGTGGCGAAAAGGGACGCAAGCACCGGTGGCTGCTGCACTCACGAATGGAAGAGGAAAATGAAGAGGTGATAGTAAATGAAACTACGGGCCTCCCCAACACAAAATCTAAGACCACGTAGTTGCAAAAATAAAACCCTAGCTCTGTCCTCTAAAACTAAGTATTGAAATAAATAGATAAATCAATTCGGTATAATTAGGTGTAATTCGATATAATTATCTGTAATTTGATAAAAATTAGGTGTCATTCTGTATATTCACATGTGTGTAATTCGGTATATTTAGGTGTAATTCAGATTATAAGTGCAATTAGGTGTAATTCGATATAATTAGGTGTAATTTGGTATAGTTCGAAATAATTAGAAATTAGCCAAATTAGGTGTAATTCAGATTATAAGTGCAATTAGGTGTAATTCGATATAATTAGGTGTAATTTGGTATAATTCGAAATAATTAGAAATTAGCCAAATTAGGTGTAATTCAGTGTATCAGTTTTCAAACTCAAGTGATTTGTTGTCGGAGTAGTGTCTGGGAAGGGGCGGGGCTTCTAACTCGCCAACAAGCTAAGAGAAAAGTTGAACATGTTTTGCTTTCCAGGCAGCTTTTTTACAAGCCGCTAGTTTACTAGCCAACATGATGACACGAGGCGAGTTTACTAGAAGCTTGTAAACTAGCCAGCTTGTAGCGAGTAAACTAGCCTCGTGTAAACGAGCCTTAAATTAGTTGTTTGTCACGAGCAAAAAAAAAAACGCAAAGTAATCTATAGTGATACATCCCGATTTTTAGAGTCCTTAGAATAAAGAAATTATTTTTAAAGCCTAGTTTTCTATTCTTCTCTCATAACCCATATAGTGAAGTAAATCCTAGTTGTTCACTATAAAATAGTTCTTCTAAAATTGAAAAGCGTAAAACAACAAAGGCTGTTTAGTATTTATGTTATGTCACAATATACAAAAGTATCAGCTCATGACCGGGAGGGGCCCATGACCGGGGGAGGCCCATGACCGGGGGAGGCTCTTGACCGGGGGAGGCTCTTGACCGGGGGAGGCTCTTGACCGGGGGAGGCTCTTGACTGGGGGAGGCTCTTGACTGGGGGAGGCTCTTGACTGGGGGAGGCTCTTGACTGGGGGAGGCTCTTGACTGGGGGAGGCTCTTGACTGGGGGAGGCTCTTGACTGGGGGAGGCTCTTGACTGGGGGAGGCTCTTGACCAGGGTAGGCTCTTGACCAGGGTAGGCTCTTGACCAGGGGAGGCTCTTGACCGGGGGAAGCTCTTGACCGGGGGAAGCTCTTGACCGAGGGAAGCTCTTGACCGAGGGAGCTTATGATCTACACCCGATTTATTACCCTGATTGTTGAAAGATTCGTCATGCAGATACATTTATATGAATAATTTCGTTGTTTCGTTTTACTTGTGGGTCGTATATATATCATTTTCAGGGACTCAGGTTACTGAGGGTACACATATGTCCCACTTAAAATATTCACAAAATTGAATAAACACATTTGCCGATGATCTAAGTTCATCCATTTGTACTCAAATCTTCGGTAAAATCTATTAAAATGTTTTTCAATGCGGCAGAAAAATTCCGCGTCAAAAGGGTTATTAAACAGTTCGAATAAATTCATCATTTTATTACTTACTTTTTTATAATGGCGATAAATTAACGTGTTTTGTATAATTTTACGCTCTTCAATTGTCTTCAATATGATAGAAGGAAAACAGTTTCGTCAATTTATTATTTTATTAAAGAAACAAAATATGCCCCATTTGTGATCAACGGTACTTGTCTAGTAGGATTTACGTTCCACAAGTCAAATTAAAGTAGCCATAAATAGTAGTTTATTGGAAATCACACACATGACTAACAAAAATAACAATTCCCAAATCATAATCATAAATCTACCATTGTAAAACAATATCTATGTTATAATTATCTATAGAAAATGCTTGTTCTTATATTATGACATTTATATTAATAATTAGTGTAAATCTTTATTGATAGTAATTTTATTTTCAGGCTGAAGAGGACATGAGCAACAGATGCTTCCTATGTTTCAAACAGATCTCCATCACCCCCAATCCAGTGAACACATGCGGCTGTACTTTCTACTGCGTATCTTGCACTGCCATCATTCTTAAATTCTGTGGCGAAGAAAAGTAAGTTTTATATTCTTAAAATGTTGTTAAATTTAATATGATCAATTTATTTAAAATATCAAATAGACCACCAAAGTGAAGGGAGTTGGGTTTCTTCTTAGAATATCAGCTAAATATTTCTATGTTAATCCTATTGGAATAAAAAAATAAGGTGGTAGAACATTCATTACAGCTGGCTATTCAATTACTCTTGGAAAATTATAGGTCAATATTTCGATACCTAATATCTAAACGCATTCATTGCTGAAAAGTTCATTGAATTGTGTATTTCAATTAAAAGTTATAAGCAATTTGATTAGAAGTAACGTCAATTAAGAGACAAATCCGTAAATTAGGTAATCGGCCCAGCATCTTTATGCGCGAGAAATTTGAAAAATTGGTTAGCAAATAACATCAAGTTCTCTCAGTTTTGGGAGTATTACATATTATTAAAGTAATTTTATTTAATTTATACCCTTTCCATCTTAGGGTAGGATTCTGAAACCTAACTCTGTAAGGGGAACCTACCAATAGTTTCTTAAATGAGAACTAGGTACGGTGAACCTAGCGTATAGGCTTTGTTACACGGTGCGAGTTACTGTCGTGACAGTGGACAGCTGCTGTCCCACTGTACTCGCATGCCAGTAGCTCAATGTTCATAGCATTGAATTTTCATGACAGTTACTCGCCTGATGCGGTCATACTGTGCGAGTAGCTGCACTACAGTTGCTCGCTAGGCCAACTCTCACGTTTACTCGCACCGTGTAACAAGGCCTTAAGTCCTAAAATATATACCTAGTTATGGTATTTAGGTATTTAAAATTATGATAGTGATAATAACATATTATGAAACTAACTACTTCTTTATATTTTGTATTCGTTTAAATGAATAACTCATATTTATTTGAATGAATATTCATGAGTTATAATAATACGTAGTACCTAGTTAGATTTTATATTCGCAAGATAGAAAGGGTATAAAGTAAATACAATTAATACAGTAATAAGTTATACTCTCCAAATTGAGAGAATTTGATGACCAATCTTTTAAATTTCTTGCGTAAAAAGATGTTGTTACAATTACCTAATTTACGGATTTGTCTCTTAATGGACGTTGCTTTTAATTAAATTGCTTTTTACTTCTGTATTGAAATACACCTTTCAATGAATTTTATTGCAATGATTGCGTTTCGATATAATGCATCGAAATATCGACCTATAATTTTCCAAGAGTAATTAAATAGTCAGCTGTTATGGATGTCCTACCATCGATTTTTTCTCTCCGTACGAATAACATAAGAAGAAACCAACTCTCTTCACTTTGGTGGTCTATTGCATGCTGTAAGTCATCAGTAGGGCTGTGACAATATGATTTTAAAATGATAGATCACGAAACATCAGATGTTGTTGATTAAACTGTATTGAATAGTTTTACACCAACAGTATATAGTTATTCGATATCATTTCAATTACATATTTTCACAGCCAGTGACATTAGAAATCTATATGAAGGGATTAGTCATAGGATTTGTAGATATTAAACTCAATAGTTATAACATACTATAATTTCAAAAGATCTATTTAAAAAATAATCAATACCTAAAAGAAACATGAAATGTGTAATTACTAATTTCAATTCAATATAAATGTAGTTTTTAATTTGAATATAAGCAGAACCAGCTATTATTTTCAAAATCTTAACTCTTAACTTATTTCAAATGGTAATAAGAGCGGGGTATTACTCCCTTTATTATATATTTGTAAATCCTTATCATTCCATTTTCTATGAGTTAGACTAAATTTATTTGATGGCTTCTATTAGTGTATATTGAAATGAATTATTCGTGATGAAAGTTAAGAGTATTAAAATTCTATTTTAGCCTAATTCTCACTCTGTATAGGTGAGTAATTAGTTTGATACTTTGATTTATAATTGTGTTACATTGAACAAATTGTTATTTTATTGTCCGAAAAATTATTTTTGGTAGTAGGGTAAGTTTCAAGTTATCGGATGATTCCACATTTTCGAACACTTGAGAAAGAAAATTTTACAATTATTATTTTACTTTATTAATTGGTGTCAATGATACCCGCAGGTACATAATTTAAAGTATCAAACTAATAATTCACCTTTACTAAGTGAGATATAAGTTATGGTTCAATTAACTACCTACTCTTAATTAATACTTTGCACTCCTATCATTTCAATATACTCTAAGAGGAGCCCTCAAAAACTAACTCATAGAAAATGAAATGTATAAGGGGTTACCATTATATAATAACGTGATTCAAACCCGATCTTATTACCATTGTAGTAAAATCGGAGGAGTAATAAATGTAGTTTCTAATTATATAATTAAATAAATAAAAAAATATCTTATTTGAGTATTCAATATAAATTTAGTTATTTTCTAAGAGTTCACTAACTTCAGTGAGTTTACATTCAATTAAATTCAGGAAACTATCCATTATCGAATTTTTTCTTCAATTTTGAAAAAAAATGATTGCCTTCCAATTTATAAATGTTCTGCATGTTTATAGATCGAAAATTAATTCATTTAATTTGAAACGGTTAGTAATCTTCTATCCTAAGTCTCTACTATTAAATAATACAATCTTTCTCTCCAGATTCTGCGTGCTCTGCAAGTATCACCACTTCTTCGAAAATATTGAATGGGACGAGCAGAAGGATAATTGCAGAATAGTAAAACAACTTATGCACTATTCCAATAATTTAGTCATCACCGCTGTAGATGAAAAGAGATTTATCATAGGAGTAGGGCAAATAAAAATGGTAGATCCTCATATAATGTTCAATGTGGTCCCCGATGGCCATTGCCTGTTACATGCCTTCGCCCTAACGTATTCTCGCACGAGGAATATATCCGGGCGAACGAATGCTATAAATACATTTATTTTACAAAAATTGCTAATGAATGAATTCCTCAACAATAGTTTAGAGACAGTTGTGTTTCTGTCGGAGGAATCCAGAAGGAAATATTTTTATCAGGTTGAACGATACATTTGTAATAAAGACTTTGATGTGGACATTGTGGATATGGTACCACCCGCCCTTGCCAAGTTGTTTAGAGTTAATCTGAGTATTTGCACAATAAGTAAAACGTTGGATGTTGTGAAATTTGAAAATGGTGGAAATGACGAACATTTAAAACTAGTTAAAATCCAACTTCACTATTATGCTTTGTTACACCCTGAACTTGATAATATCGATTTTTCGTCAACAGTTGATGACAATAAAGGTAATTTCCAGTAGAATACGAATATAAAAGAATCATTTGATACAGAAAATTCAGTAGAAATCAAAGATTCAGTTGGTATGAACCTTCTTTTTATATCGATGATGGAATGCATGTCGATAAAAGATAATAGTTAGGGTCTTGGCAAAGTTAGATAGAGGTTCATTTTCCAAAGATCTGTATAAAATATTTAAAATTTCCCTGATATTTAAGAAGTTCTTTCAAAGTATAAGGAATGGTTTTTTTTCTTTCTGATTTCACCAGTTTGGTAAATGTCGAATATTTAACTTTATTATGAAAATATATTTCCCATCAATTTGTTATTTCAAGTTTTTTTCCATCAAATATTCGTATAACCCAGAGTATTTTTTTTATGTGTTATGGTATTTAATCGGCAATAAATTTGTTCATAAAACTAAAAATTGTTCTGTATTAATTATATAGGTACGTTATCTTTAGGTATGAAATCGTGTATATACTCTGAAATAAATATCAACTTTTCTATCATATATTTTTTTATTAAATCCTGTCAGAATTTATTTATTTTAAACTAGTGACAACAATTGGTGGTACAATTCTACTTCAAACTGTGTATGCTTTCCCCCAATGTTTTATTCAAAGACCAGAATAATGAATATCCTAATGTGACTTGTAACATTTTTACCCTAGGCAAATTTATAAATTTTATCATCCTTAACTGTTTAATTAGTATTTTATTAGTCAATATTAGAAGTATGAGGCTTAACTTTGCGCAAAGCTACAAGCATTTATAGCACTATATAATGCCCCCTTCACCACAGTTTATAGTATGAGTTGTGCCCTTCACACTTGCATTCGTCAACGCCACCTTTAAAAAAATGTTCATGGCAAAAAGTTTTAGCTGCATTTGTTCTTAACGGAGCCCTTCACACTTGCGCTTTTCTATCATCATTTTTTCTAACGCAAGTGTGAAGGGCTCCTCCGTTAAAATCAATTACAGCTAAACTTTTTGCAATGAGCATTTTTTTAAAGGCGGCGTGGAGAAATGCAAGGGTGAAGAGGGCTTAAGACACAAGAAATTATTCAATATAATTTGTATCACAAAAACATGGCTAGAAGAAAATATTGACAAATGCATTTATGCATAGAAATAAAACATAGCATATATCGAAATAGAAAGGGGGTGGAATTATTATTCATTGTAAACGATATTTTATTGCCATCTACTGCTAATTAAAGTAATTATGATGATGCTGTTTTTTGTTGGGATTTCAATATTGATCTTTAAAACTAGGGATGTGACATTGTGCATATTGCATATATGCAGTTCTCTGCATATATTTCAAGAGTATATTATATGCACGTGTGCATATATGCTAATCGAGAAATATGCACTTCTTGGCCAATATTTAACATGTAAATGTCTAACCTATGCCGTTTTCTTTTGGGACCCCTGCATATAAAACGATTTTAACTGTGTACCCAAGCATATTTAAAATAATCAAACTAATTATTCAAATTTAAAAAGTTTGTAGGTGGAGTATTGAAGCTACAAATGTATTAATAAATTCATATGACACTTGGTATTTAGTAAATATTTATAGTAATTGATAAATAAATGAATATAATTATTTTAGAGAGTTGTACTACTCGAAAAATATGAAAGGTGATAGCTCTTATGCAAATTTAAGAAATTAAACACAATTCGGTTTAAATTTACCATTTAATGACTTAGTGTCGTTGCTTATAGCTGGCTATTCTTTAAACTTCAAAGGGAACCGCTGGTCTAACAAGATAGTTAATGATTTTAAATTCATGACTAAAGTAATGAACGGAATGTGATATATGAATGTAGGATAGTTTAGAAAACTGAATTTGGCTGAAGGAAACATTTGCTCATCTTGTTTCATGTGATGTAGAAGGAGTGTTTTCTCAATACAAAAATACATTATCAGATAATAGGAGGAGATTCACTTTTAAAATCCTGAAATACCATTTAATAATAAAGTGCAATTCCACTGTTTTTTTAAATTGAATGTGTATGTTTGAAATTGATTTACTATTAAAGAAGACTGAATTTAAAACGGCTTTGTTATATTTTGTTTTTAAAAGTTAAACATTTTGTTGTATAAATAAATAGAATAAGATTATACCTTCGTTTCATTGTAAGTTCCATTCAAACCACCAAAGTACAATTACATTCAAAACATAACTATATACAGATTAACTTTATTTTAAATTCCGTAATTGACTTAGAGCATATAATATTCACACTAAATTGAATAATCTCTAACATATTAAATGCATATTTCCAATATGCATTTTGGTTCAGCATATATGCACTTTGACTTTTCGCATAATATATTCAGAGATAGGCATATAATATGCTGCATATCGCATCAAAAATTATGCATATTTTATGCTGCATAGTCACATCCCTATTTATAACTATTATAGCCTAATAGAATCGATAATTTTATCAATCTTGACATTCATTTCTACCCAATTATAGATATGCCAACTAGGTATTTTCCAAAGGATTTCTATAATCAATTTTCACTAACACAGGTAAAGCTCTTACAGCGGACGACCTTTGAACGGACACCTCTTACAAAGGACAAAAGTTATCCACTCTAACGGACTGCAAATCGCTACAACTATTTCCCTAAATTTTATGGTTTAACAAATATTTTATTGGTCTACCAAGTATCTAGTTAAACATTGATTATAATCAGAGCTATTACATTTGACAATCAACACTTAATATATTGTTTCTAAGATTTTCATTGTTTTGGTTTTGATACACTTTTCCGCCAATTTTTTTTAGAGAATATTAAATACTTAAGTAGGTACCTAATTTGAGGGATCCTGTCTTGTTTTCATTAAGTGGGTCAACTTATCGATAATGGTGAGAACTATCATTTTTTACTGAAAAAGTCTTTAGGTAGTAGGCTTTCATGTCCCAAATTTTTGAGAGGGTACGAGCACTAGAACCTCCCCCATTATTTTTTTTAATTACAAAAGGAATGCTAGGCAGTGTACTTTTATGTCTCATTTTTCTTGAGGGCTACCCAGGCAGCAAAACAACGTCGGTACGACATTGTATTAGCATTGTAACATTGTATCAAGGTCGTCTTGTTGTTTCACAATGTTGTGCGAACATCGATACAACGTTGTGAATTTAGTCAATCACATATCAACGTTGGCACAACATCGGACGAACATCGAACAACAATGTGAATTAAGTAGGTCATTCAGCAATGTTTGAACAACATCGGACCAACATCAAATGACAATGTGAATTAAGTAGATCATTCAGCAATGTTCGTACAACATCGGATGGACATCAAATAACAATCTGAAATTAGTAGGTCATTCAACAATGTTCGTACAACATCGGATGGACATCGAATAACTATCTGAAATTAGTAGGTCTTTCAACAATGTTCGTACAACATCGGATGGACATCGAATAACATTCTGAAATTAGTAGGTCATTCAACAATGTTCGTACAACATCGGATGGACATCGAATAACAATCTGAAATTAGTAGATCATTCAGCAATGTTCGTACAACATCGGATGGACATCAAATAACTATCTGAAATAAGTAGGTCATTACACAATGTTCGTACAACATCGGATGGACATCGAATAACATTCTGAAATTAGTAGGTCATTCATTAATGTTCTTACAACATCGGACCAACATCGAATAATAATGTGAAATTAGTAGGTCATTACACAATGTTCGTACAATATCGGACCAACATCGAATAATAATGTGAATTAAGTAGGTCATTCAACAATGTTCGTACAACATCGGATGGACATCGAATAACTATATGAAATTAGTAGATCATTCAGCAATGTTCGTACAACATCGGATGGACATCAAATAACAATCTGAAATTAGTAGGTCATTCAACAACGTTCGTACAACATCAGACAAACATCGAATAACAATTTGAAATTAATAGGTCATTCAACAACGTTGGAACAACATCGGAAAGCATCGAATAACAGTGAATTAGGTAGGTCATTCACCAATGTTGGTACAACATCGTACGAACATAGATTAATATTTTGAATTTAGTAGGTCATCCATCAATGTTGGTACAATATCGGACGAACCTCTATAACTTGTTTTATTTAACAAGTATGATGTGAAATGATTGCATATTTATCATTTTACAATTACTAATGTGAATAATATCTATTATGAACGTCTAATCCATGGGTACATTCAATTGTATAGAAAGATGATTAATAAGCTGCGTGGGTATTCCCCTACAATTTTCAACTTCAAGGTGCTGTTATGTTATTTAAAAAAATGTTTTACGAAATACTCATGAATTATTCAACAATTATTGTAAGTCAATAAAAAAGAATGATTTACACTTCTAAATTAAACTACTTTATCTTTATATCAAACATACAATTAATTATTAATAATTATTCAACTCAGCAATGTTCTGAACATGTTCAGTTCTTCTAATCGGACATGTATTGGACAATGTCATTCTGAATACGTCTTGTCTTATCTATTCTAATTATATTCTAAACCTCTTTTGATGTAACTAAAATACTGTTAAATTATACGATACTTCCATGTAACACAATACTTCTATTAGATACCCTATATAAGTAAAGTAATTTCATTTAGATAGAGATAAATTGTGTGTTCATGCGTGTGTACGTATACGTACGGAACATGTCCAGCCATGGTTTGAAACTTTGACTGTTAGTAACTCTTAGCTCTTGCTACCGTGTTGTGATCTACCATATGTGTCGTCGTGCTGTTTATTGATAATTATTATAATTGTACAATATGTCTGGTAAAAAAAACTACTACCGTATCAATAAAAGTATTTCTAAATTTACTAGTACAATCAGTCTTCCTGCACCACCTTCTCTGAAGCGCAAGCAACCATTAGAAAAATTCTCTAATGTTGAACAACCCAAAACGTCAACTCCCAATCCCAAAAAGCTCAAATCTCATGATGGAGACCGAAAAGCATCCTCCATTTCAGGAATTGTAATTTCTGAGAAAAACTCAATGTCGGAAGATTTTGTTAAATTTCGTTTAGATGTTAATAGGAAGTTGAACGAAATTTACAAACAACAGATGTTATCTGCTGAAGAAATTAAGCTTCTTCGGCAGAGTTTGGCGAAGGCACCAGTAAGAGAAGAGGTTGTAAATTTCAAACTTCCTATTGACAACAAAGAAGAGTTTGATGAGGTTGAAGAAAAATTGAATGAAGCTGATATGAAAAACTCTTTCATACAACTATTGGCCTCTTTCGGTGGATCTAACGTTCGGAATGTTGTCCATTGTATGATGAACGGAGTATTGAACAGGCATTTGGCTGTTCAGTTCAGCTTGAAGGGGAAGGTCAAATACCAATTTTCTTCAACAAAAATGATGGAATGTGTAATTGGTGAGTGAATCCAAACATCACAGTACAAATTATTAATCGAGTATTTTTTCTACTTTTCATGTTATCCTTTATATTTATGACGCCCCCACCCCTCCTTATCCAAATTATATTACTGTAAACCTTATTAAAATTTAAACCTCACAAACGTAATTTTAATATTATTGTTCCGATAAGAACCACCAGAGGCTCTATTCTGAACTGTCTGTGGTGAACGGAAGGGGTTGCCGTCGCATAGGTCCCAGATTATTGTAATTTGCATTACGATTTTTTGAAATTATTTTCTCTGTTCATCACTTTTAATTTGGTAGTTTTTAGGCTCCATTAACTATCATCTCTTCCATTTCCTCTTCCATCCATGAGTACAATCACCAGTTCTTGTGTCCCTTTTAATCAAATTCCTTGACAATTCATGAAGTAGCATTTTTGCATCTTTTACACACACTTAAAAATGAGATATTCGACACGAAATAGCTAGTTATGAAGTGTTAATCAGTTTACTTGAATAATTGATATATTAATATTAAACTGACAATAATTATTGGAAATTTATTTGTCAGTTTTCAATGAATCTGACTATATATTAATATTTATTTGCAGAAGCTGTTAAGAAGCATCCTTTGTGCAATGGGGCTCACGAATCAATTATCACCCAAATAGTTGCAAAAAATTTGATTTATGCTAAAGATAGATGCATTGGTAGGGCATCAAAAACAAAAATAAGCAATGAAATAAATGAAGACTCAAACAATGAAGAGGATCATGAAACTGTTCCCCCAGGAAATGATGAAGGTTAATATCACTCTATGTACTGAATAGTAACATTTATTGTTTTGAACTGGTTTGGATCATGCACATGAATTTATAAATTAATTTTATATAAAGCCAATGAATGATTTAAGATATCACTCTTTTACTCCAAAAATATTTCTCTATTTTAGTGTTAAAATTAAGTACTAATTATTTTTATATATTCTCGTTCTTCCAAAATTTTCAATTTCTAAAAATAATGATTTTCGAAATAACAATTGTGCAATTTACATTAATGATTTTTCCGTTTTCAGAAAGTCAAGAAAATAATGATTGAATTTAAATCGATAGCATTCGTTCCACCGGACTGCAATATTTTATTTGCAGATGATATATATATACCTAATATTTATAGCTATGTATAAAAGTACTGTTCAAATTTATGTTCATTAGTTTATCATACAAATTGAATTAAATTATATTCATTACATTGGACTGCAATATTTCTTTGAATTGCAGATAATATATATAAGCACTATGGAGTACTGTTTAAAATTTTGTTCATTATTTAATCATAGTAATTTAATTCAAGGGCATTTATTCCAGTAGACTGCAATTTTTTTTAAATTGCAGATAATGAATATAGTATCAGAAGGAAAATTTAAACTCTGCGTTGAATAATTATCGAACGCAGAGTTTAAATTTTCCTTCTGATAATATATTTCCCGTTGAGTATGAATCTTTTCAACGAAATGAATATAGTACTGTTCATATTTTAGTCCGTTAGTTTATTATATTCTTTTCGTTATACTTTAAGTATCATCAATTTATTTTTCATACAGAGTGTAACCGACAGTAAAAAAATGTCGAATATATTATAATTCTTTAATATTATTATTATTTACCTGTATAAAATTGCAAATAATTAATTGAAAGCAGGGGGTCTAATTAGTAGACCAGGGGTTATTAGTAGTTATGCCAGTCCCCCTCCCTCCTTCCGTTGTCCCTGCGGCATAAGGCAATATTATATAGAACAGGAAACAACATCGCGTACTATTTATTTTCAACAGATCAACCAATGACTCCACGGGACAATCATAAAAAAACTTCAACTTCCAAAAGATGACAAAATAAATAGGGCTTCTGATTAAATAAATCATGTGATAAAATAAAAATATATTTTAAAATTATTAATAAAGCGAATAAGATTAACTAAAACTATTTTAAATATCTGTGACGTCACTGGTTGACTGCCAATCGATATTCATTTTCCATCCCTATAAGACATAATGTTACTTGTCTAGTTAAAATTTGTTTATATAATTTACAGTCGAGCGACAATGAGTGTTGGAAGACATGATACCCTTATTTAGGATCGATGAGACATTAAATTGATTAATTTGATCTCCTATTTGTAATACTGTTTTGTGTTTATATTTGTTTAGATTATTTATTAATCTAATACTAATTTAGATACAAAATGGGGGGACTCGATTATTTTTGTAATCATGAGTTTGTTCAAGTACATACGTTTAATTTATTTGATTTGTTTTATTTATTCCATATAAATTTAATTCTTGTGTAAACCATTTATATCAATAGTTGAAAAACTGTTTATACCCAATCATAAAAACATGGTCGACCGAACATTTATCATGGTTTGGCTCCCAACACTAATCTTGGTCGGCATTTAGGTGCCAAAAGTCCGGTTGGCGACCATGATTACAGTTGGCTACCCAATTCCTACGCTGACTATACTACAGTCGGAAGGCAACTAAATTTTGCTTCATGCAATTATGCATTCAACTTGCTTCATGAAGTATAATTTTAAATGTGAATCCTTATGAATTATAACTCGAGAAGTTAATTCCTTTTATTATTTCAGTTATGATCCTTGGAACCTGAATTACACACCTCACTTCCTGCTGTAAACCCCCTCACACAACAGTAGCTACTAGGAATGACTATGTTTGATGGTCCTGCTGGAGGAGGTATAAATGAATGTAGGAGATGTCCATTCAATAATTATTAGCCTTGGTGCTCATGTTGTAACCAATTGAGTTCCATGGTACCTCGTCTGATATTATTTGTGTACATCTCTTTACCGAACTACAATGTTGTTCTTCATGAAACTACACATCAATGGATATATTTTGCTACATAATTTATTTTATTTATTCGTGTCATACGTCAAGCAATGTTTTTAGATTTAATGGATCATATAAATATTTACATTTTTTAACAAAGACACATCTTGTTCCATTGTCAACGTCTAGCTATTAAGAAGTTTATTAACTAGATACTTGCTGTCTACATTTACTCACTCTGTAGAGACTGATGATTGACCTTCATTACTTTGAAGATTTCAAAACAATAATGTGATTATATACTTTCATGTACTAATTAACATTGCAATGTTGGGTTATTATTAAATAATAACAAAGCCAACATATTGTTAGAATTAGGTTAAATAACAGTGGGTTAACAACGTTAAGACATAGAGTTTATTTAAAGAGTAAATATGTTATACAATTTAGAAGTCTATTGAGAGATGAGTTAATAACATCTCTCTCTGAGTAATGCTAAAGACAGACTGCCTTAGGGTTCTACAAGCATTGTTATTTAACATTCGACGGAAGTGTAATAGACTTTAGACCTTACGTCCGTTTCTCATTACAAGTAATACATGGTTATTTAAACAATAGGTAATTTAATATAGCTGAGCTAGTCTAACAGGAAATTAATATTAAACATATAACGAGTGTGTAATACATTTAACTAAAATTTCAACACTCCTCCTCACACGACATTATATATTTTTCATACCTATTAATTCAACTAATTTGGTAAATCTATCAATAGGCAACGGTTTAGTGAATATGTCAGCAAGCATAGTTTCACTGGGGCAATACACAAGTTTAATTGTGTTTGAAGCAACAAGATCTCTAATGTAATGAAATTTAATATCAATGTGTTTCGATCTAGGATGATTTTTAGCATTTTTAGCAATACAAATAGCTGACTGATTATCCTCAAACAAAACTATAGGATTCTTATTTGGTACTTTAAGATCTAATAGTAATTTATTTAGAAATACAGCTTCTTGGGAGGCTCCAGAGAGGGAAACATATTCAGCTTGAGCCGTTGATAAAGCAACACATGACTGTTTCACAGAGCGCCAAGAAATAATGGAATTATTTAACATAAAGCATTGGCCAGAAGTACTTTTCCTATCAACTCTGTTTCCTGCCCAGTCGGCATCAGAATAACCTATCAACTCAGAATCTTCATTACCATATGTAATGCCAAGATCAGGTGTGCCCTTTAGGTATCTAAATATTCTCTTAATTGCAGACCAGTGCTTAGTGTTTGGATTGGAACAAAATTTAGAGACATTTCCAACTGCATAAGTTATGTCCGGTCTAGTTTTTGTAGATAGATACAGTAAGGCACCTACAGCTGACTGATATTTAGTTTTATCTACTAGTTCACAATCATCAGTAGTTGGTTCCAAATGGGAATTAACATCAGCAGGGGTTGAAACCGGTTTGCTATTATTGAATTCAAATCTATCTAATAACTCGTTGACAAATGAAGATTGATTTAGGGCTATTTTATTTGCGTCTTGTACGACTTTTATGCCCAAGAAATAGGATAATTTTCCTAAGTCTTTCATCTCAAATTTAGCACTTAAATCAATCTTGATTTTAGTCAGATCATCATAGTTCTTACATGCTACAATAATATCATCTACATACACAGAAATGAAGCATGGAGAGTTATTGATTAATTTAACATATATACATGAGTCACAAGAGGACTGAATAAATCCTAAGGATTTAAGATATGCATCCAACGCATCATTCCAACATTTGGGTGATTGTTTTAATCCATACATAGATTTATTAAGTTTACATACTAAATCTTCTTTTCCTGGAATAGCATAGCCAGGAGGCTGTCTAATATAAACATTTTCTTTAAGATCCCCATTCAAAAAGGCAGAATTTACATCCAAGTGATGTACAAATAATTTTTGGTTAGCTGCTAAAGATAACATGGTTCGCACCGATTCAAATCTCACTACAGGAGCAAAAATTTCATCATAGTCGATTCCAGGTCTCTGTAAAAAACCCTGAGCGACTAATCTAGCTTTATATGAAACCACTCTACCATCAGATCCTTTTTTTCTTTTAAACACCCATTTAGATTTAATTATGTTTAAATCTGAGGTAGGTTTTACGAGTTCAAAAACTTTATGTTTCTCAAAAGCATTTAATTCCCTCTCCATGGCATGTTTCCATTTAGAGGATTCAGAACCGCTATTAAGAGCCTCAGATACCGACCTAGGTTCGATATTGATATTCCCATTGACTAATAAACCCTCCTCCTCCTCCTCAAACTGATCATACTCCCAACTACCATATCTAATAGGAGCTCGACGAATTCTAGACGATCGTCTAAGATCCTCATTAGGACTGATAGCTGGTACAGGTTGCGCCTCAGGGAGGATTATTGGAGGATTATCGTCAGGAGTTTGATTCTCAGGTCCAGCAGGTTCTGAATCTTCTGAATGGAACACCAGTGGAGAGGTAGGAGTCTCACTCAGTTGAGGGCTCTCAATCTTAGATGAAATTGATTCATCAAAGGTTACATTCCTGGAAAAGAAGATTCTTTTAGATTCAACATCATACATCTTATACCCTTTAGTAACTGTGCCATAGCCAATAAACAGACATTTGGTAGCTTTATTTTCTAACTTTGATCTTTCATCTCGAGAAATATGTGCGTACCCTGTGCATCCAAAAACTTTTGTATGGGTAACGTTGGGTTTTCTAAGATTTAAAACTTCATATGCAGTTTTATTTACTAAAAATGAATTAATGCCTCTATTATTTAGATAATTTGCAGTATATAGTGCTTCACCACAGAATTCCTTATCAATTCCTGAATCAGATAACATACATCTAACTTTTTCCATAATAGTTCTATTAAATCTTTCAGCTAACCCATTTTGTTCAGGAGTTTTAGGAATGGATTTCTGGTGAATTATACCTTCATTTCGTAAATATGATTCAAACTTATTTGAGGTATATTCTCCTCCATTATCTGACTGCAAGGTTTTAATTTTCCTTTCATAAATATTTTCAACGATAGCTTTCCATTCCAAAAACTTCTGAAACACATCACTCTTATGTGAAATAACATATATCCAGGAGTATCGAGTAGCATGATCAATAAAGGTCAGAAAATATGAATTATTACCCCTGGAAGTGGGAGTAATTTTCCCACAGACATCTGTGTGGATTAAATCAAGAGGTTTACAATTTTTCTTAATGCTTGTAGAAAAAGGTATTTTATGCATTTTCCCATTACAGCAGTGTTCGCACACGCCTTCTATAGCTTTTAATTTACTATCCAGACCATTTACTGATTTAGTTCGGATCATTTTAGTCAAGTTGTCGTTACCTATATGACCGAGCCTTCTGTGCCATAGAATGTTTACTTTATGTTGATCAACAGTTACTGCAGCTTTATGAACTAAAGTATTAAGATAATAGAGTTGACCCACACAGTTAGCCTCAGCAATTAACTCTTTATTTTCGTTCAAAATTTTACATTTATCATCTTCAAAAATAATAGATTTATTATTACTTGTCATTTTTGACACTGATAGTAGATTAAAAGCTAGATTTGGCACATATAGTACATCATTTATTTTACATGTTCTACTTCCACCACCTGGTATATTCACAATAACAGAAACATTTCCTAGTGAAATAGCTTGTAAGACATCTCCATTTCCTACTTTAACATTGATAGGTTTGCTAATATTTGCAAAATCTTTACATAAATTTTTATCACCACTCATGTGTGATGAAGAACCTGAATCTATTATCCAAATATTACTGTCGGCATATTTGTTACAAAGAGCGATATCATTAGCATACATTGTGTGATTTAGTTCTATATGACTTACATTTACAACATTTGGCTGGTTTTGAGTTCTGTCAGTTTGAGAAGACCGTTTAAATTTAAAGCAGTCTTTTTTCAGGTGTCCCATCTTTTTGCAGAAATGGCAAATGATGGACTGTTTATTTACTCCAGCATAATTCTGAGTATTGGATAATGCTAATGCATTATTGGATTTAATACTCAACTTTTCAGCTTCTCTCCGGAGTGTGTCAGCTACGGTAATCCAGTTAGGGATGTCTGTCTGAGCTTCAAGTGCGGTGACAAGCACTTCAAACGGCCCTGGTAGTGATGACAGGAGACAAATAACTTTATCCTCTTCACTGATCACTTGATTTAACAAGGCAAGCTCTTGAAAAACTTCAGTTAGTTCTTTCAAATGAGAGTCTAGTAGTTCAGGAGACTTCAATTTTAAATTGTAGAGCTTTTTCTTCAGACGAAATTTGTTAGCCCACGTGTTTTTCTGAAACGTTTCTTGAAGGGTGGTCCAGACAGCGTGTGGATCCGTCGGTTGTCCAACTAAGTACAATTGATCCGGTGAAATAGATAGTACTATATCTGCCAGAGCCTTATTATAATTATTAGCATAGGCATTCTTCGCCTCAGCTGAAGCTGAATCAATTGGAACTGGTTTAGGTCCATCAGCAAAATCCATCAGTTTCTCTCGTAAGAGATACATCTTCATTTGTATCCTCCATGTAGGGTAATTATTTCCGTCTAGGGGAACAATCCCCTGTAACTTATTTGAAGACATGTTTTCAAAGTATTTATTATCATTCAATACTTAACAAACATAAACAACCAAAGCAGTTAAATTGATTTACTGTTTAACTGAATTGATGTTTTAACATTATTCTAATTCATAAGAATAACTGAATATAATTATTAATATTCAATTGGAACAGCAACACAAGTCTTAGTTCGCAAGACCTTTTGTTGAAAGTATTTATTATCATTCAATACTTAACAAACATAAACAAACAAAGCAGTTGAATTGATTTACTGTTTAACTGAATTTGATGTTTTAAAATTATTCTAATTCATAAGAATAACTTCACAGAATATAATTATTAATATTTACTTGGAACAGCAACACAAGTCTTAGTTCGCAAGAACCTTTTGTTGAAAGACTGTTTACCAAAGGATAAGGTCACAGATTTAAAGGTAATTTGTGACCTCTCTTGACACCTCTTCCGCACAAATACTAAATAATTATATTATAGAAACAACAAGTACATTTTCGCTCAAGCAGTCAATATAATCGACCTCATTAGCGCGTTAATACGATATGCTTACACTATCGTTCGTGCGTATATGTTTCATTTAGTTTAGCACTTTTGTCACTGTACATCGTTTCCTATTGATTACTATATAATAGACTTCTCATTGTTTAAACATAATTTGATTTATAAACTCTTATCGTTCACTGGGCCCATAACCTGTTAGAATTAGGATAAATAACAGTGGGTTAACAACGTTAAGACATAGAGTTTATTTAAAGAGTAAATATGTTATACAATTTAGAAGTCTATTGAGAGATGAGTTAATAACATCTCTCTCTGAGTAATGCTAAAGACAGACTGCCTTAGGGTTCTAAAGCATTGTTATTTAACATTCGACGGAAGTGTAATAGACTTTAGACCTTACGTCCGTTTCTCATTAAAAGTAATACATGGTTATTTAAACAATAGGTAATTTAATATAGCTGAGCTAGTCTAACAGGAAATTAATATTAAACATATAACGAGTGTGTAATACATTTAACTAAAATTTCAACATATATTTCCACAATATTGTGTAGTACTTAAATACAATATTGGAGTAATGCTGTCCCAATAATACGGCAATATTACCCCAAAATTGGGGAAATAATAGAGTTGATATTGAGGCAATATTGTGTATGATATTCCCCAATATTGACACAATATTGTCCTAATAATTTTTGCTTCTTGGGCCTCGTTTGAAAATGATGAAACAACAATGTTTCAACGTTGGGTAACAACGTTGTATTAACCTTGCCAAATTATGTCTATCCTACGTCGCAGTCGAACGTTGGCACTATGTTGTTTCAACATTGTAACAGTGTCGTTTGGAAATGACGAAACAACATTGTTTCAACGTTGAATTAACAACGTAGTTTTAACCTTGTGTTTTAATGTCTAAACAAAGTCGTAATCGAACATTGGCACGATGTTGTTTCGTCATTGTATCAACATTGTACAGATGTCGGAACCCAAACATAAGTTTGGCAACCAACGTAGTTCGAATGTTGTCTTTCGACGTCGTATTTTTTTCCAAAAACCGACAATCAGACAACGTTGAAAACTGATGTTGTACCAACGTTCAGACAACCAATAAACGATGCTCAGCCAACATCGTGACGACGTTGTTTTGTCATTGTATCAACATTGTACAGATGTCGGAAAACAAACATAAGGTTGGCAACCAACGTTGTTCGAATGTTGTCTTTCGACGTCGTATTTTTTTTCCAAAAACCGACAATCAGACAACGTTGAAAACTGATGTTGTACCAACGTTCAGACAACCAAGAAACGATGCTCAGCTAACATCGTGACGACGTTGATTTGCTGCTTGGGTAGGTGCACTACAACCCACTACAGCAGGGCCCAAAGGGGAAGGAAGTATTTACGATTTTGGGTATTATTCACATATTTTCATTTTTGGTCAAATATATAGGGGAGAACCGAGTGAGTTCGTACATTTTTCATTTCAAGGCTTATAGAATCTTAACTATTCGGGATACAAGTTCGTCCTAACTCACAATCGAATCTATAGGTATTCATCTGCTTATAACTACAAACTAAATTATTTAAAACCTTATGGTTCTCTTTTAATATCGATTTTAATGAGATATAATCGTGTGTACGAACTCACCCCGAAGTGCGGGCGAGTTCGTACAAACAGAGTATCACTCCGTACAGTACTAAAAAAGAGGGAAAAAAGGAGAAATCTGTAAGAATTTCATTTATTTTAAGGAAAATTTTATAAAACCCCTGAATGCCGTATCCTTACTATTGACTAAAGCCCATTTGAGATAAAAAGCAACAACAAAAAAAGGCTTCATCACCGATGTCTTCCGAACTAGATTATAAAGCGTCAATTTCAATCGTAAGCCTAAGCTTTGTCACATGTGAATTGGAATTTTTCCTTCTTGAATTTTTTTTTATCTTTCAGTAACTCTTTTGCTATGGTATCAGTTGTTTTCATTGACCTTCTTGGTTATCTGCCTCTGTTATTGCTCTATCTAGGAGGAGCCTTTGGGAATGGTCGAATGTTTTCAAAAGATGTTCTTAAAAATGAAACATTCAATCTAGAAGTAGGAGAAGCCTCGGTGGCAAGTGGAGTAGAAGAAGACTCGGTGGATGGTGAAAAAGGAGAAGCCTCGGTGCCGGTAGAAGTAGGAAAAGTCTCGGTGGATGGTGAAGTAGGAGCAGGCTCGGTGGATGGTGAAGCAGGAGAAGTCTCGGTGGCGGGTGACGTAGGAGCAGGCTCGGGGGATGGTGGAGTAAGATCAGGTTTGATGGATGGTGAAGTAGGACAAGGCTCGGTGGATGGTGAAGGAAGAGCGAGCTTGGTGGATTGTGAGTAGGAGCAGACTCGGTGATGGAAGCAGACTCTGTGAAAGTTGAAGTAGGAGAAGGCTCGGTGGATGGTGAAGCAGGAGCAGGCTTGGTGGATGGTGAAGTAGGAGCAGGCTCAGTGGATAGTGAAACTGGAGCAGGCTCGGTGGAAGGTGATTCGTGAAGTAGGAGCAGGCTCTGTGGATGGCGCATATTCTAATTGGTTACGATGATAACGCCGTTCTTTACTACTTCGCTGGTTAAAACTTTTTTTCTAATTTAAATGCTCATCAAATTCTGAACCATTTCTGGATCTCTTTGTGGTATCTGACAGCGTCGTCAGAGGAACATTATTCAATTTAGCAGCTTTACGTACTAACTTTTCTTTTTTGCAGACGTTATATGCCTGTTAAACATTACAGGAAGAATTCAGTTTCGTTCTTTAATTTGTACATACTCGAGTCATATATTAAAATAAATATAGAGGTGAATCCGTACATAATGGGGTGAAACCGTACAGACGAGTATGTGCCCGTACATATTTGTACGATGACACCCCACACCGCAATTTTATTTTTTAAATGGAATACATCGGATATTAATGAGTTTTAACTAAATGTTAACTTTCACATACGTAAAGAATATCCTAGTGAATACTGATATTCCATATAAAGTTTTTAGATTGTAATTTGTAATTGCTATGGCTTAGCTCAAGTAGTGAGAAAATTACATTTTAGTGCTGAAAATATATGATAATTCACCGAAGGAACATACTACACCGTCACGCGCTGAAACTTGTTTCAAACTAATTTTTATTATAATGTATAGGATCACTCAAATTTCAACGGGTTAGAACATAACAGGTGTTGAGTTATGGCCCTGTACGGATTCACCCGCTGTACGAACTCACCCGGTTCTCCCCTACGTTTTGGACTCTCCTGTAATATGTGTATATCCACCTAAAAAAGACGAGAAGTCAATGAGTTTTCATGCTACAAGAAAACCAAAGACAATTTGTAATCCTTGGAACATTTCTAAAAAATCTAGAGAGGGCTTTTTTCATATTTCACTCTGGTTCTTTTTTTATCACAGTTCAAAACCGAAAATTTAGGTGTTTTTTGAACATTTTAGTTAGTCATCAAAAATAATAATAAAAAAACGGGTAGGGAAATTAAAAAAACCCTCTATAGGTTTGTTTGAAATGTTCCAAGGACTCTAAAACTGTCTTAATTTTTCTTCTAGCATGTACACTTATACACTTCTCGTCATTTGAAATGTATAAAATTTTCTATAAAAAATTTAAAAACTTATTTTTTTAAGAAAACCAAGCCAAAAGCGAAAAAAATTCACGAATAAAATATAACAAAACCTTGCAAATTTCAGAACAAACGGTCAATAAATGAAAGAGTTTTTTGAAAAGTGGGTTGATCCCCTCAAATTGATTCAGTAAAACAATAATGTATTTATTTTTTATCACTTTATTTGCATTACTTAAATAAATTAATAATTGATCTAAATATTTTTGCAAGTTTTCTCCCCCCTGTTTTTATTATAAAAGACCGTTTTTGTTAGCCACAGACAAGGAAAATTGCGGTGAAACCCAATGAGCTGTCAGATTGCTTCTGAAAGTTGCAGCATCAGACTCAAAAGAATGTCCACTCTCAATACTCTCTTGGACACATAAAATTGCTCGAGTTGGCACTAAATCAGCCAGTTTTTAATGTTTGAGGCGGGATCTTTCATTTTTTAGTGCCTAGTGTGTACGGGGCATGTGAACTCGTAGTTGAAGATCATATCAATATTAAAATTAGAAGTTTAATGTGTGTTTCGGAATCAAAGGCCATATAGCTGACGACAAAACGAAATTATATTCGAATGACTGGAAGGACCTGTCAGAAAGGTAATTGGCTCCGTGATCCAAGTCGCCAACCACCTAGTGATAAATGAAGCCTACGAGCCTACCTAACACCAAATATAAGACATCATAGTTGATGAGCATCAACCTAACGTTATACTCTAAAACTGCAAGAAGCGGATAAAGAATGATAAACAAGGAAAAAGAAAAAGCATATAAAATTACGTCAATTTCGGGCTCAAAGGACGCCAACTTCCTATACTTCAATTCTCCAAATCTGTTTCAGGATTGATTAAACTTATAAATTGCGTTTGCACAACCTTTCTTTCTGCTGTTCTATCACTTGTGTAGTAAAAAATAAACAACCTGTGATTGGCCAAAAATATGTTAAATTTGATATAAAGAAAATGCGAGTTGCTTAGTATTGTACAAAATATTAGTAAATGATGAATATTAATGACTAACCTAAGGTGGAAAATACCAGGGTGGATTATACCGGTAACCGAAAAATTGATTAATGAGGAATGATATTAGATTTATCATTATTTATTTTTATTGGGATGTCCTATTATGATACCTGTGAAGGTGCCAAACATATTGCATTGGGTTTCATTAGATTTACAGTTGATCTATCTATCTCAGGATACAGTTACATAGGGTATGGTAATCAGCTGATCGAATCTAGTAAGACATGACAACCGGGTGACTGGAAATGGCGACTCTGACCACACTTTGAAACATGGGAAAACCTACTTAAACTTAGTCACTTCCAAATTTAATTTTTTTCCTATCAATTACTAACTAGGCATTGGTTAACTAATTGTTATTCATAGGAACTATAATTTAGCAGTTAACTAGCACTAGTTTAGGCTCCTAGGTAGCTTATGTTAAAGACCCTATTTTTTATTGACAAGTTAACGCAATGAACAATAAAAACACATCTGAATTATATCTATATATTCAACTTTGAGGTTCAATCGCCATTTTCGCTTTCTTTTACACGAAACCCTTATAAAATTACTTCAAACTTCTCGAAATTAACATTCAAATACGAGGAATTATGAACCGCTCAGTCACAAACAAGGAATGTGTTGTTGTGGTATAGTACCTAGCAGATGACACAAAAATATGACGTCACCACAACAATACTTTCCTAAATTGTAGTTCCAATGAAAAACGATTACAGAATAAAATAATGGAAATACAATTTAACCAATGCCTAATTAGTAATTGATAAGAAAAAAATTAAATTTGGAAGTGACTAAGTTTAAGTAGGTTTTCCCATGTTCCAAAGTGTGGTCAGAATCGCCATTTCCAGTCACCCGGTGGTCACGTTAAACTATATTCGATCAGCTGATTACCATACCCTATGTTACTGTATCCTGACTAGGTACTATACCCGTTTATGTTCCTGTACCCTGATCTATTTGTACATATAGGAAAGGGGGATTTTTGGCGGGATGCTCGACCTCTAAAAAAAGTTGTGCTACACATCCTATAATTTGTGTCATTCGGTTCAATTTTGACTGAAAATCGAGCCTTTTTTGGGAGTGGGGGAAATATTTTTGGTCACCCCACCACCGAAAACGTCTGGCATTGTCAATTCTTGATAACTGGGGTGGTGCTGAATATTTTGCAATTGGTTTCTTTTGCATCACTTTTGAGCTGATCTAGCTTACTTTAGGGTGGATGGCTCTTTGGGGGCGTCTGGCGGAGGTAGCCCACCACCGAAAATGTCTGGCATTGTCCATTCATGGTACCTGGCGTGATGCTGAACATTTTGCAATTGGTTTCATTCGTTTGGTTTCACTTACATTTGCTGCATCAATTACGCCTGGCTGGCGGAACTAACCCACCGCTAAGAATGTATAGTATTGTCCATCTATATTATGTTGAGGTTTGAGAGACATTTAAGCGCTATTTTTAAAGTATCGTTTTCAAGCTGATCTGAGTCATCTTTTCCCCCTCATTCTAATGGCTGTCACAGCCACACCCACCATCAGAAACTCAACAGACATTCATATTTATGTATCGGAATGTATTATGGGGGAAAGAATAAATGAGGTCACTTTGAATTTTATTAGCAAAAACCGTGGAGTTTTCAGTAAATATTTTGAAATTTGACAACGTTGCATAACATAATCACCTCCCACACGTAGTAAGAAAAAAGATACCAATTAGTGAATAGTCAATGACTACATAAATACCAATTAGTGAATTTTTTGAATATTTTTGAAGATGGAGAAAATTATATTTTGTCGTATTAATATAAAGTTAATATCATATGCTTTTGATGAAATTTATATATATTTTAACTATTCCGATGAGCTATATATATTTTTCTTATTGTTCGATTAAGTGTAGCCGAGAAACGTAGCCGAGAAACAGTGAATTCAAGATACGCTAATTGAGTGGTTACCTAAAACTACTAACGGGCAGCGACCGATTTCATTGTATATCAAATCTTGACGGAAAGAATAGAATCTATGACTTAATTGATTTTCATCTTCAGAATATATTTACTCTCATAATTTTCTATTAGTAAAAAATTAAAACCTTATAACTATATTGCGTTTGGCATAGCACGAAAAATACTTGGCTTCCTTGGATTTAATATCTATCAGCTTTTAGTACACTAACCCGCCATTAAATATAAGCAGTCAGGCAAATTAAAACTACTTTATAAAAGTTTTTCAACTTCTAAATTGAATACACAGTCGTACCTATGATCATCGTAGACAAGGAAGTTATAGTACTGGAACTATAACAACGTCTCTCAGCTACATTATTAGGTCTGTTTTTCGGTCCACTGCTATATACGTAGTAGTGACAATAGAGTGACTTGTTATCGTGACGTCATTAAGACAACAGGCTGAAATCAAAAATTAGGGTAAAGTAGTTTTAATAACTGAATACACCATTACTTTTTTCTTATATTGGCAATAAATAAACATTTTTTCATAATTTAACACTCTTAGATTGTCTTGAATTAAATTTAGAGTGTTGCTGTGATGACGTCACGTACACTAACCGTCTCAATTGTCACTACTATATTCTATATACTGTGAGTCCGTAAATATGCATGTATTAGCAGTGGACTGGACTACAGACACGTATAAACAAAATGTTAGCCGCCTGATCGTAGAGGAATCTTCAATAAAGGGAGTCATTGCTGCTCGGCCGCTTTATAGGAGTGTAGAAAGGGTTGTTTCAATATCTTCATAAATTAATTATTATGGATACCCCAAAAATTATCTAATGTAATTTATATATACAGCTATTCTTCACAATATTAAAAAAAAGAAAAATATAACAAATATATCTTATTTAAAGTATTTAATATATTTTCTTTGCTTAATTAACTTCCATAAGAATCTCTAATTCACTGTTTGTGAATTGATACTCATTCATTTTCTAGTCCAGTCATATAATTCCAACGCAAAACATTAGTTATTATCTGAATCATAGATTCTGAATTCTACTCTGACTCAAATAGATGAAATGGAAAAAGAGATACAAGGGACTTCGAAGAAGTAGTCAGCTAGAAAAATAGTTAATGTATAGCCTAGTTCAGTGATTCTTGAAGTATTTTTCTAGCGCACCCCTTGCTTTTCTCATGCACCCCCTGATCATTGTATTGCATTGAAATAGATTGAAAAGCTACAATCAGAATATATTTGGTTACTATGATTTGAGAGTTAAATATGCCAATTGAAAAAGTAAGGAAAATGATAGTTTTATTTTCATAATGTAAAAATTTTTTTAGGTAAGGAAAATTAAAATCCATTCGAAATTAAAGAAAACAATATGATTTGTGATAATAATGCAGTAGCTATTTTGTGTTAAAATATAGGACAGAAGGAATAAAAGTTACAGGCACACAAAACGAGAAATCCCACACTCAAAGATATAATTTTTCTTTATCGAAAGTCACAATGATAATTAGGTGTTTATATCAGAAAATTCGTATACTTTTATAACTACCTCATATCGCAACATTTTGAGAAAAATATACTTCATGTATATTCTGCATGATGTTAATGGCAAGAACCGAACTTATAAACAACAGCCATCTCATGCACCCCCTACAAACAATCCATGTCCCAAAGGGGTGCCGCGCACCCCCGTTTAAGAACCACTGGCCTAGATGATTAGATATAATACTTTTCAATTGAACATTTTAATCCTACAGTATAGAGCCAAAAAAAATTGAAGGTTACGTTTTCCAAATTAATATATAGACATGATATAAGAATAAATGGAATTTCTACATCCAGGAACCTAAAGAAGCTCTTTGTGTTTCTCATCCGTCCGTTCACCTCTAACAGCTTATTTTAGAAATTTGAATAAAGTATTAGAAATTTGAATAAAGTGAATAAATTTTCGACTAATCTTTCATGGTCATGAAAATAAGCACGAATTTAAAAGTATCAATAAATATAGTGCATATCACTTCTTCATCGAGGTATAAATTAATTTTCTTATTCAAAATTTATTTCTAATCCAGCCTCCTTTACTTACAAGAATGAAAATTTATCTAGTAAAAATAATTGCATTTAATTTAAATTAGACCTTTTAATTTCAATTTTCGATATAATGATTGATTCTGTGATAATCAGTTTTACCCCTTCTTTTTGATTTATTCAGATTGTGGTATCTAATTGAGGTGAATAAGTCACCTATTACCACCAAATGGTTATGAAAGTTACTATGTGTAAATACAGTCACTTACAAAGAAATGTGACCTAAAGTAACGCTCAGGATACCTAACTAGTATCCTTATAGTATCATTGCCGGTAATAATGCATTGAACTTCTGAGGTGTATTGAGATTAAATAAAGTTGTTCATGTTTCAAACAAATTTCTTCACTGCTAATTTGTATTAGTTAATTATATAATTGGTCAAATGATTTTTTAATTTTGGCGTAGAGTGTGTAACACCAACCACATGCTGAATAAAATTTCATGTTTATACCTCTTTAGTAGAGAAATAGAGTATATTTATGGATTCACACTATGTTCATTTATTTTCGTATAAATCTGTTGGAAAAAATTAGGCTTAGCTATTTAGTGAAATGATAAAACTATTCTTTATTGGGAAGAGTTAGATATAAAAGAAAAAAAATCTAATATCATGAATTTTTAGTGATTCATGCCAAGGATACAATCAAATGAATACCTGCACTAAATTTTAGGAAATTAATTCACCATTTAAGAGTTAAATGCACAAGAACAATCAGCTATTACTTATTAGTTATAGAAGCTGGAGGCATTATAAAAATCCCCCCCCCCCCCCCAGCCTCTCATACCTCACCTCCTATAGTACGGAGTTAAATAGGAATAATATTACCTCTTGCATTACTATGTAAACTTGTAAAGCTATACATTTTAAAATTGTAAATAAGTAAAATAACATAGTGGATAAATTCTTGACTTAAGCATATTATTAATTCTTGCACTTTTACCTTTTTGCGCAATTAGTTTTCAAACAGAAGATTTTATTCGGATAACCAAAGATTTCGTGAAGAAATTTCTATTCTATCTCAGTGCACAGTTAATTCCATTACATTTAATCATTAAGAACATTCATTCCACAATTTTATCACTAATATTCAACCCACCATTCACGTTACGCATCTATAAATCCATCGTTACCGCAACCATTGATCTATCACTGAACGTTCAATGAACATTGAAGGCAGCATTAAAAATTATTTCATAAGGTTAGGTTAGCGGTCCGGTTGGAGGCTCATGAAGGCTTATCACCCTTAGTGGTTTCGGAAAGTGTAAAATAAATACTTTATCTTTTACTTAGGTTGCTTTATTTAACAGTAAAACAGTAATATTATATTTTGTCATTGTCGAACTCAGCATGGGAAGGACGGAATTGTCCCCAGACCACTAACCTAACTATAAATAATTATTTTCAAGGCTGTCTTCAATATCCCTCGAACGCGCAGCAATTGATCGCTGGTTGCACTAATTAAGAATCCACAGATTGCACAGCACGATCGACGATAGAGGAGAACGGTCGGTGGCAAATACATATACTAGGGTGGACCAAAAAATAATAGTTTAGGAAAACTTCACAATCTTCTTATGGATGAACTATAAAAAAAAGGATACGTTATGAAAGAACGGTGCATTGACAATCGGGCCCGCAAATAATTGAGTCCAGGACAATAGTTGGGCACAGAGCAATTATTAATCCCAGGAAAAGAAAACCCCGTATGTAATAGATGATAATTTATTTAGTATGGGGCTAAAATAACGAATAAACGAATAAAGTCAAAAGAAAGCCCAATACAAAGGACTTGAAGAAGCTGTGAGAAAGAAAGCTGGCTTCACGATCAAAAATAACCTATAAACAGTCGGTGACAAAGCTCTCATAGATGCAGAAAAGCTACTCCGTGAATTCAGTCGCTTACCAATGAAATGAGACGACAAAGGAGAAAACCACCTATGTGTGAACTTACGGATAGAAGAGGAGAATGAAGAGGTGAATTTGAATAAAAACTGCGATGAAGGCGACTGAACTCCATAGTTTAAGGTTAAAACCCTAGTTTTATCCTTTAGAACCACAAGGAGCGTTGAAAAAATGATGGACATAGTGAAAATGGCAATAGACAAAACATAGTCCAAATTACAAAAGTTCGGGGCCCAAGCAAACTATAAAACACAAATTTTTAAGAATATTTATACATATAAAACTGAATATTCAAATTAAACTTTGAAACAAATACATAATGACAAAATAGACGTGAACAATATACATGATCGATCGTCCAATATTTTGCATCTAAAATTTAAATACTTTTTTCATTTTTGCTGAGTTGAATAGAAAGAAATCGAGGTATGGTAGAAGGGAATTTTATCGTAGGGAGCAATTTTATTGCTGAAATAGCGTGATTTGCTTACAAAAACACAATTTTTTTTTAAACACTATTTGTGCATTAAAAACAAGAAGAAAATCTGTACAGAAGAGGAATATCCTCCAGAACTACAAGTGAGGGGTTGAGTTCCTTGAAGGTGTAGACCCGACCCTCTAAAACTTCTCTTTCGCGGCTGAGAGGAAGCTGAAGGCATTCCCTCTCAGAATAGCGAGAACTATTCGCTGTTGGAACAATAGAGTCTCCCTTCGATCGTTCGTTGTCTCATCAAGGCGTCTAGTCATCTACCTATGGACTTCATGATTGAGGAGGTGGTACTGAAGTACGCTCCTTCGGTCTCAAAAGCAATTGGCTAAAATATTTAAGCATCACCAAGGGTGAAGAAAATCTGACGGTTACAGTTCTCCGCAGCCCCGGAAGCTGATCCGGTCTCAACCTCGGAATCATCGAGGTGTGTCTCGGCAAATGTGTCAACAGACGTGCAATCCCAAATCAGACTCTTTCCATTCATGTAAGGAAAGCCAGTAATACCATCTGTCCAGAAGTCTCCATTTTTTAGTACTGATGGGAGTCCTGCTCTCTGCAAAGCCCGCTTTACAACATCATTCATTGCCGCATGTCTCGGGTTACACCCAGAACTGTACCTACAAGACACTGAAGACAGGCCATGCCGTCTTCTAACATGCATCCCATTATCACAGCAGCAAATGAGTCACACAAATTCTAGCACCCACTCTGAGAGCAATGGCTACCCTCAGGACATCTAAATCAAGTATACTTCCAAATATTGAAATGTTGATTTCGTAGTCAGCTATTATTTTTCCTCTTCAATTTTTTGCATGTAACGCTCCTTCCTCGTCACTTTCCCCACGGAGCACCACAGCTCCTTAAGTGTGGAGCACTACACTGGCTAGTTTGGAGGGGTTAGGGCAACTGCAAAATTGTTCACACTAGTCTAATTTTTCGACACAGTCATCAATATAGATTTTACTCACTATTCTTCCCTATTTTAAGAGTTAGTAAATCACAAATTATGAAAAATATGTAACACTTACCACTGGTGACTGGAGATCAGATCTATATTGAAAATTGACTTGGTCATTTTATTGTTGAGGAGAGGCTGTTTTAGGCGTTTCTTTGTCTGCATTGAGTCTGAATTGTTTCTTATTATTATTTTCGTTTGATATCATACATGAAAAATAAGTAGTGGATCAAACAGATTATTTTTTTTCAACTTCCAACTCCTTACATCTATGGGAATTGAGGCGTGGGTTTTGCTCAAATCTGCCACAAATTATATGGAACATACACCGCACAACATTAAATATTGAAACTTACAAATTTCATCCTATATTCTTTATCATACACAAATACATATGGAACGCATAATCTATTCAGTAGTAAATAATGTTTTCAGGCACATCAAACAAAGGAACAAATATGAAATATTCCCTTAATTATGAGAAGATTAACGATTGGTTTGAGATAAAATTTAAAAAATGCAAGTAGAGATGTCTTATTCAAGTGAAGGACGTGAAATCGAGTCTACTAATAGGATTGTGCTATATAAGTCAGAGACTATACTATACTGACTTACTATAAGTCAGAGACAATGGCGACTTCTAAGCTGGCCGGCAAGAAATACGGATCTTAATCCGATTGAAAATGTGTGGGGCTGGATAGTCAACGAGTGGGACCATGTCAATGAAAGATCGTCTGAAGCTCTTGAACAGCACGTAGCCAGCATGTAGAATAAACTTAAAAATTTTTCCTTATTTCTTTGAAAATCTAACTAAAAGTATACCTCGTCGCATAGAAGAGTGTCTGGAAGTCGAAGGAGGCTACACTAAATATTAGGAAATCAATATCGGATTATTTTATATTTTTATATTTATGCGATGGTATTAGTTTAGATATATACAACTTTAATTGTTTATTTTGAATCCGTTCATTAATTCATTGTTATAATTAAATTTATATTTAGTTTGTTTTAAATGTTTGTTCCATTTTTACGTATTCTCGTAAACCAACCAACATTCATAGATTCTTTCATTTATAAAACTGTCTGTATATACTTATTATGAATAGCAAATTTATATAGGAACTTCTGTCCTTTCCTCTTTTTACAAAATTGCAGAATAAAAGGTATAAATAAATAATAAATCTTTAAAGGTAATTCATGAATCGAAGGATCTTGCGATTTAGTTTAATAAATTTAGTCAAGGGTTTAACATCTGTGTCTGAATCCAAGGTTATATTACCACGTTAAAAGATAATAAATTACAATGGACTCTAAGAAGCAGTCAGAGAAAAAAGTAACTCCATATACAGTTACCAACCACCAGTCAATGACTATGTTCATGGATGCAGATAGGCTACCCGATGAATTAAGTCACTTACCAAGTAATGTGACATAAAAGTGAGACAAGCACCGATGAATGCCCTCAAGGATGGAAGAGGAAAATGAAGAGGTAATAGTAAATTAAGTCTACTAAAAAAATCTGATCTCCTAGTTGAAGAGCATAAATGTCCTCTAAAACTGCAAGTAGCGTTAAAAACTGACAAGGTAGAAATTAAAAAGAATTTAATGAAAACCAGTATCTTTCGGCATGTTTCTTTTCTCTACTAGAATTGTTGTTAAATATCTTCCTGACCTTGATCTTGAATGGCTTTTGAGTTTTGATAGTAAAGTTTTGAATGAATAAATTGTTCAAAAGAACTAGGAAGTTCATTCTTCATTTCTTGCCTTCTAACCATTGCCCATTTGTTTATAAAATATTGTTTTATATGTCCCATAATTAAATTCTTGCATATAATATACACATGAAATGTTTGGTGCGGTTGCATTTCGATCCGCATGGGCCAATCTGTTGCATCTGTTCTGTGCAGATGTAGTCCCAAGCCCAAACTTCTATAAAGTGTGTCATGAATCATGATTGACCTAACTTAAATATCATAACAATTAAAAGCAAGATTGTAAATTGAATACGATGAAATATCGTTGTTTATATCTTCACTCATTAATGAATATTTAAGTATAACAAACCAAACTATTCTAACTCTCAAAGCTGTGGAAAATTTGACAATACAATTGCTGCAAAAATCAAGAAACCTGCAATGATACAGTTAAAATATTTCCATCTTTTTCCCCATATTTAGTTAGGTTTGCGATGCAAAATAGTTTGATCGAAGGAATTATTCCTAATTACATGCTGTTTAAAGGTATAATACTTTTTGAAAGAATTGTTGAAGAAATTAAAATACATGTCATATTGTTATTACTGGCTTAATAGTAATGTTAACTTTAATCGAAAGGAAAATTTCGTATTAGACATTATATTAAACTGAAATTGTTTTTGAATATTCAAAAAAATCACTAATTGGTATCTATGTAGTCATTTACTATTCACTAATTGGCATCTTTCTTCTTACTACGTGTGGGAGGTGCTTATGTTATGCAACGGTGTCAAATCTCATAATATTGACTGAAAATTCCACGGTTTTTGCTAATAAAATTCAAAGTGACCTCGTTTATTCTTTCCCCCATAATACATAAATATTTAAGAAAATAAAATACTATATATATTTGGTATCTCGTATACCTGTTTGTATCTTTCATATTTGCTAATAAATTCTAAATAGATCGCATGCCAAACCAGTAAATGATGATCAGATCGCATAACAAACTAACACCAAATAATGTCATGAAGCAAACTGAGATATGAAACACCATTAACCGATGACAAGTTGCCATTATCATAAAGGAATACATGAAAGATTATATCCATTCAATTAATAATGGCAACAAACATATTACCTTAGCATAATACATATCATTTATTCCGTTGATATTGTTAATCTTTATGCTGTTAACGTTAATATTTAAGCTGACATGTGTTAACGACTAAACTGTTAACTTCTTTAAATATTTCTTGTCTTCGTTTATTTATTATTAATCTCTATTACGATTAAGAGGCTTGATTCACGGAATTCTTAACGTGACAATTTAGAATATGGACGTATATGGACATAAGAAAACTGAAGGATTCAAGTGATAGGAGAACAACAATTCTGTTATCTTTTAATAGTAGTTGGTACAGTGATACAGATGAAATGTTTTACACATAGTAAAATCTACAACGTACTACTAGAATACAGAAACTATTCTGTGCCTAGAGGAGCACAGAACTAGTGTTAGTCTCCTAGGCGAGTGACGAGTTTCTAATTCCCCACTGACTCTAGATAGAAAAATCTCAAATATATATAGTGTGGAAGTACAGAGAAATCTAACCATTCAAGGTTGACTCTGGTACCACACCCTAGGTATAACATCAGTTTTTTATACCCATTCTAAACTCTCTGTGAAAATCTCACAGCTCTCTTTACATAAACACTTTATTTAAGTACTTCTTTGCTTGACATTTATTATCCATAATTAGGAGATTCTTACATTGGCTAATCAACTCGTATTGTATACGCCATGCTTGTATTCCTTATAGGGAATGTACAATAATGCAAGACGCAACTTTACAATCTTTTTGCTAAGAGATTTGCAAACGATTAATGTAATACATTTTTAACAGACACGTTTTCAGAATATAAAGAGTTTAATTAACCCACAATATGTAATACTGTTTTTACATAGAATATAACTATGTCATTTTTAGTTATTCATTTATTTCTCGAAATGTAACTATTACTTAGCTTGAAATGGATAAAATTAACGGGGAAATATGCAAACAGTGTTGAAGTTACAGGTTGCCTTCAACAGATATTTCAGGGATTTTCATTAGTGTACTTGACGATCCTCTACAACGAAGTTACGGTTGGTGAAATCTACGGAGAAACTGGGGGGTTCTTCATAAAAACTTTTCACCTCCCGAATCACTGTTTCTGTTCTTTTTGGTTTTGTTATCATTTGTTTTTCTTGTGAATAGATCAACTTTCATTGAATAGACCACGAACTCTTGTGAACTTTTCAGGTGGTAAGATTTAGCCGCCCTTCCACTTGTCATGGAGTGAAGCATGAATTTTCGACATATGGTTGAAGAAGAAGGTATTTTGGCAAACGACAGAGTACAGGACGATGCATTTCTTCTCAAATTCAAAAATATTTTCAAGGTTTAAGAAAAATGTTAATATTAATAGGATAAAATACATTCTTTATGCTTTATGAACATAATGACGTCCTCCCATTCCGCAATTTAAAAATGACGCTTCTGACGAAACACAGTGTAGTCATGTTTAAAGCAATTGAAATAATCGAACGAACAATTGATCGAATGAACAATAATTGCTCGAATAATTATCAAATTGCTCGAATGAACAAAACTGCTCGAATTATAAAAATACACAGTTTTCGTTTTATAAAAGACAATTTTTCATGAAGTGGAGCTGCACCTAACAATGTTTGTTTCTTCTTAGTAATTGATCATAAAACCCCCAAAAAATTGTAGATTTATTGTAAGTAATAATTAAAATCATTTGTATAATGATTAATGATCAATTACTAAAAAGAAACAAACATTGTTAGGTGCAGCTCCACTTCATGAAAAATTGACTTTTATAAAACGAAAACTGTGTATTTATATAATTCGAGCAATTTTGTTCATTCGAGCAATTTGATAATTCGAGCAATTGTTCATTCGATCAATTGTTCGTTCGAGCAATTGTTTTTCGAGCCATTGTCTTTCGAGCAATTGTTCTTTCGAGAAATTGTTCATTCGAGCAATTGTTTTTTCGAGCAATTGTTTTCGAGCAATTGTCTTTCTAGCAAATTACCGGCTACACTTCTGAACGATATTATTTGTGATTGTAAATAAATAAATTTGATCACATCAAGATCTTTCATAAGAAACTCTGAGAAACAAACAACTTGCGAATGCGAATCATTAAATATAATATCTACCTATTTATAAAAATTAATGACTTAACACTTCAAAATACGGAGTAGAATCTTATGATAAACTGTGAATTAATACAAAGGAACCGAATTTCAAAATAGTAAGCTGGAACTTTGATTTGTTTAGAATTTAGATTATTTTGTTTAAGAAGTTTGTGCTAGAAAGGTCATAGTTCTAGAAAATTCGATGGTTATCAAAGGTATAATGAAAAATTAATCTAATGTACTGAATTGATAAATATGAGCAGATTAAATCATAAGGTATATTTTACTATATTTAAGTTTACTAATATATTACATTAAAGACTCATTTACTATTTATAATAAGAATTGTGTTTTGAGAAATATTGATCTAAGATAAATTCTCAATTGACCTAGTGATATTTATAGTGGTCACACATCACTGCCTCCAGGTAGTTATTTATAAATCTCAGACTGCTTTCAATACATCAGAGGTAGCTAGGAATTTAGTGCAGGTGGTTAGTAATCCATTCCAGGTAGTCAGACACTCTGATGTAAATACCCGGTTTGCCGGCTAAGGCGCACTCGAACCCAGTGGAAACTACTCCTACGATGCGCCAATCGGAAAAACAGGGCAACTTCGTGAGGAGGGGCCCACCGGAGTCACCCTGCGAAACAAAACATATTATCATCAAACAGTAAGAGCTTTTTAAATTTTGCCTAGAAGTTAAAGAAAGAATAGAAAATGAATGACTGTTTTTATATTATTCTGGCACCAAAATTTTATTATCATTATTTATTACAAACAAAATTGATATTGTTATGAATTGGTATAAAAATCTTAAAATTAAATCATAATTTAAATACAATATGTGGTGATATGGTCGTACTATACGCAGCTAACCACAATCTGTGGTGATATGGTCTTACTAAACACACCTAATTACAATATGTGGTGATATGGTTGCACTAAACGCAACTAATTAAAATATTTGGTTATATGGTCGTACTAAACACAACCATGGCTTACTTTATTATAATTAGGTAAGTCATGACCCAACTAATTTCTTCTTTATTGTACCTTACAAGCATCTTTTCCTCCTGCATCAAGACCTGCACACATCCTTTTATTAAAGTTTATATTGTATGCATTTTTGCACCGTCCATGTGACCAGATGGGAACCTTCACCTCTTTCAGGACCTTGCTTGGATAACCTTTGTAAGCAGTGAGGCCCCAACCTGAGAAAAAGGTGTGAGGATAAGAAGGAGCTTACTAAAGGGCCTAGATTCATAAAGAAAAATCAAAGTCAAATGAGAAAATTGAACCGTTAAAAGGATCGCATAAAGGAAGAATAGAAATAAATATATTGTAATATAAAGAAACAATAAAAATAACTAATCGTTCAAATTATAAGTTAACTTTAAAAAAAAGATCTGACCAATAACATAGGCATCGCGATCAGTCAAAGACACGTTTGGAGGAGGCAGTGACACTGGGTTGACGTAGTAATTGAATGTGATGTCCTCCTGCAGCTCCAAGATGGCGATATCATTCTCATAATTTGTATAATTGTATCTAATGGGAATAATGAATTAATTATCTAAAGGAAATAAAGAAATGAATATCTAAAAGAAATTATCAAATTTATATCAAGACGAAACTATCACTGATTAAAATGATGCTAATATTCAAATCTGTAGAGAGTGTCTATAATTATTTTGTTGAGACTATTATTCTTGAAAGTATAAAAATTTAATTAAATTAAACTAGTTATTTTCGTTTTCAATTTTTCAAACAACTGAAGTTAGAAAGACAGGAAAGAAAGGCCATCAACTGAAATTCACAGTTTCCCATATTGTTGTTTATAGAAAAGTTTAAAAATAGAACACAGATAGAATTGGGCTCATCTTCAACAAACTCACTGCTCATGATACCGAATTTCGCTGACATTCACATCTTGAGATGTTCCTGACGATGAATTGAAATCGTACTCTCCAACTCTAACGACAACCTGGTTTGGTGATAATAGGTCAACCTGGCCATCTCTTTGCCGCCTATGAAGTGGATTAAGTTAGAGTACACAAAAATGGCAAATACACAGCAAAATATGTATAATACTTGCTACTTCAAAATTTTGATCTTAATCTAAACGGAATTTTAAAGTTCGCATCGGCACCGAAGCCATAACACTGACGTCCAAAATATTGAATACAAGGATTTTTTAAGAAACAGTCTGAACAGAAAGTGGCTTCATGAACAAGAAATTTGTGCTGATAAGGTAAAATAAAAACAAAGTTACCTAACAACCATTCTATAACAATGCTCATCGATGCAAAAGAACTTCAGAATTCTTGAAATTGAATGAGCTATTCTATAAACTGATATATTTTTTATATCTGTTAGAACTACACAAAGTTAAGCTTATTAAGCCCTGCAATAACTTTCTTCCTGAACAGTGTTACTATTTCAGTTCATATCGACAGGTAAAGTCATTGTGGGGCTATGGAAGATTAAAGAGGCGTCTTGTCTCAAATATTCTATTGCAGCACATAACTTTCACCCAGTAAGTACCAAGTAGATGCCAGACTTACTTCTGAGTACAATGAGCAGCTGTTAAAATATGCCTATTAGTTAGGATAGCCCCTCCGCAGAAAGGTTTGCCGGAAGAAGGATCGAGGAGAGAAGCCATGAAGGGCCATTTGTTAGGATGAGCAGAGTCCCCTCCAACGATGCGTGGTTCAAGGTAGTCATTTGCTGGCAAATGAAAAAATTCTTTAACTCTACGAATAGGAATTATTTATCTTGTATCGATTCCATACATTAAGTTTTAATTAATTTATATTCAGAATCGTAAGCCTTAATTGGTGGGATTGATGGTTTTTCAATCCTTCTCTGCCCAATTAGTATAAATTATGTGTTGTGTTTCACCTCCACATACTTTAACTACAACAATTGTTGGTTGATTTATCTGTTTCTACTCACCTTAGCACCTGATTTTACTCAGCATATTAATATCTTTTGACTAATTAATTGACAGTGGTGGGTTTCTTAAGATATTTCCTACCTCCCATGCTACAACTACCTGTTTCAACTCACAATGCCAGTTGTCACCTGTTTTATTCACCTTATTACCTTTCTGTATTCACCTGAGAACACATTTTCAACACACTTCTAGTCTATCATCCCTTACAGTATCTCTCATCACATTGACATTCTCTCACATCACATTGACATTCTCTCACATCACATTTACATTCTCTCTCATCACTAAGGCCCCTTTCACACGAGTAGTTTTCTCATACCGCTGTAAAACAAAAGCTGCATGGAGAAAACAGCAAATATTATCGGACATACAAACCACATACTCCTGTTTACACGTGACATTTCTGAAGCAGGATATAAATTTTATACCTGAAGCCTAGCGTGTGATTTCTAAAAACTCGGTATAAACTTCATGCCGATGTCTTAGCTTACCATTATGTCCAATGTACTCTTTCACACTAGGCATGAAATATCATGCAGCTAACTATATTAGCACAGACAAATAATGTAGATTTTCCAGTTTTACGAGGATTTGAGAAGTCTGGAGAGAGAGAGATAGATATAATCAAGTGAATGAATAATTCAAATTAATATACAACATTTTAAATTAATAATTGTTATATAATAAATTCAATCAATCATTGTTATATAACAATTCAAATTAATCACTCACATGATTATTATATAATATATATATCTCTCTTATTTATATTATAACAATTTCGCTATTTGTTATTTGTCAAAAGAATCTAGCTTATATTTATAAAATAAAATATAATACTTGAAATAGAAATAGTTAATAATAATAAGAAGAAGATTAATGATTTCAACAAGATTAATTAATCATACTTCTTGAGTACTATTCTACAGACAACCATATTTCTTCCCATTTTCTGCAGTGAACTGTTTCTTTTTTGGCGTGAAAATCAAAACAATAGTGTGTACATGTTCTGAAAAAACCTAAAATATCTAATAATGAGTTGTATGGGTTATATAGGAATATTTTGAAATAATATGGGAATATAAATATTAAAATCCATAATCATAAAATTTTTACATTAGAAGATATCACAAAAATACATAATAATAACATTATAAATAATTAAAGCAATAGCGAGATGTATCAAGAGTAAATGAAACGTCAGACACTTTCCATGTTATAACTTGCCAACAGTCGCTAAGTAATTAAAATTCCTGTATCAACTCTGTATGGTTAGAAGCACAGGCCAGGATCTGACTTATAAATAAACGCTGAGTGTGAAAGCTCGGGTGTTTCCTTCATGTGGCTTTTATTATACAGCGGTATGAGAAAACCACTCGTGTGAAAGGGGCCTAACAGTCTCTCACATGACGTTGGTTTGACCGCATTTGGAGTATGCAGTGCAGTTCTGGTCTCCTACATATAGGTGCGACGTGGAGCGCTTGGAAAGGATTCAAGCCCGAGCGACCAAGTTAGTGCCTGAGATCAGGAACAAGGGATATGAGAGGCGGCTGATTGACCTTGACCTCCTAACTCTTGAGCAACGACTTCTCCGTGGTCAGTTGATTGAGACCTACAAGATCATTCGGGGTCATAGCACCCTTGACACGACATCGATCTTCTCATTCAACCTGAACCCCACCCGAAATCATGGGTACATATTAGAAGTGCCAAGATTCCGCACCAACAAGTCCCGGGACTTGATGACAGTGAAGGTATGCAGTGTATGAAATGCCCTTCCCAGTGAGGCGGTGAATGCACCCTCTGTCGAGTCCTTCAAGAGGAACGTAGATAGGATTATTCGTAGGTTAATATAATTCCTTTCCTTTCTTTTAAGTTGAGAGCAATCCCAGAGCCTTCCCGTGGCAAGAGAGGTTAAGGTCTTACCGCCTCAACATGCACGCTTGCGTGTGTGTGGTGGGGGTTTGGCTGAACTAATCTGGTAAACCCTGACCCCCCGAATAGGAGCACATCTCTCGGAGAGGTGTGTTTCTTAGAGGTCTGGTGGGGAGTGAGTGATCCATCATAGAGTCTATAACCCTGACTTCTATGGTGGTGAAGCCTGTGCAACAAGTTCTAGATTTGATGCACGGGATGAGGGGATTGAGGGAGAGTCAATGGGGGGGATCACCCTCGGATGGACGAGAGGCGCCTTTTGTGTGATCCCGTTTCCTTGTGACTCCTTGTGACTCACATCACTAACAGTCTCTCACATCAGAAACAGTCTCTCACGTCACTAACAGTCTCTCACATCACTATAACAGTCTCTCACATCACTAACAGTCTCTCACATCACTAACAGTCTCTCACATCAGAAACAGTCTCTCACATCACTAACAGTCTCTCACATCACTAAAGCAGTCTCTCCCATCAGTAACAGTCTCTCACATCACTAACAGTCTCTCACATCACTAACAGTCTCTCACATCACTAACAGTCTCTCACATCAGAAACAGTCTCTCACATCACTAACAGTCTCTCACATCACTATAACAGTCTCTCACATCAGTAACAGTCTCTCATATCACTAACAGTCTCTCACATCACTAACAGTCTCTCACATCACTAACAGTCTCTCACATCACTAACAGTCTCTCACATCACTAACAGTCTCTCACATCACTAACAGTCTCTCACATCACTAACAGTCTCTCACATCAGAAACAGTCTCTCACATCACTAACAGTCTCTCACATCAGAAACAGTCTCTCACATCACTAACAGTCTCTCACATCACTATAACAGTCTCTCACATCACTAACAGTCTCTCACTTCACTAACAGTCTCTCACATCACTAACAGTCTCTCACATCACTAACAGTCTCATCACATTTATATTCTCTCTCATCACTAGGGTTGTGACAATATGCGTTTAAAATCATAGATCTTAAGAATATCATAGACGAAACGAAATAAAAGGGTATCTAATACTATAAACGACTGATTTAGAACGATTGAATAGTCTTCAAATCAATCCGTCTAACATTTTCTTGATCCATGATTTTATGTGCATATTGTCACAACCCTATTCAACATTTACAGCCTTTCTCATCACATTTACATTATCTTTCATCACTTACAGTCTCACATACCATTTACATTCTGTCTCATCCCATTCACATTGTCTCACATCCCATTTAAATTCTTTCTCATCACTCATAGTCTCATCACATTTTTATTAAACTTAGTGTTTTTCATCACACTTACATTCATTTTCTTCATTGAAGTCGGCGCAATGGTTGTCTCCATCACATTTGATGTGTGATGGAGCACATTCACGTTCATTGCGGCAGTAATTACCCTTTCCCGTACAAGAGTAACCTGACCAGAAAATATGAGTTATTAGTAAAGTTATATTATACATAGTATCAAAATCGGTAAATTATTGATAAATTTACGTTAATTATTAGTTGAATATTGGTGATTGGGTTAAATTTTCTTGGCATTGTCATTATTTTATTTCAATAATTTCTGTATTCGACCACAGTGATTTTATAATATATTCCTATGATTTCAGTATTCAACTTCAGTATTTTACATTAGTAACTTACTAATGCGATCACAGATTGATCGTACCATTTTCATGTTTCCATCTTTCTTTTCAAATTATTTTATAATGTTGTATTATGAGTATGGTTAAATAGACTGCTAATCATTCCCATAGCACTCACAGTCATCTTCATCACTCCAATCATCGCAACCGTTGTATCCATTACATCTAGAGCTAGATGGAATACATTTACGCTTATTTGAACATTTGAAAGCGCCTCCATTACATGTGTCACCTGACCAGAAAAAAAAGTTGTGTATTAAAGTTAGGTCAAATAAAGTTACGCATTCTTTAGGACCACCAAATTTCTTAGATGATTCAGTTTTAAGTTATGTCTTAAAGTTGAATAAAATCCTACAGCAGTCACCAGTTGTTATACTTATATTACTTCGGGGACACAGGCAGACACAAATACGTTCAGATTTGAATGAGATTATATGTAATTATAGAATTTATGATATATTTTCATAACTTAATCACCGATTCAGTACAAAAACCGATGCAAAAGTTTGTTCGAATACAAATTACATAACATACAAAAACAAACAATACTATTTGAAAAAAAGATACATTAGGGAAGCTTCTAATTAACGGAGTTTGTTTCTTTCCTATTGTACTTTACTTTATAAAAAATACTACCTATTTTAAATTCAATTGAATAATTAACAGAATAGTTACTGAGATATATAAGATGAAACTGCTTTTTAACATATCTTAAATTATTGTAAATAAATAAATCAGAACTAGTTTGAAAGAAGCTAATTAGGTAGGTATTACGCAGCAGTTAACAAATTAATATAAGTTGATCAAGTAGTACCTATAAAAGATAATATTATACATAATATTTACTTCCTAGAAAGCTTACATAGAAGCAAACTAGGTGCCTAATAGGTAGTTATAAATAACCTAGGACTGGTTATTATTTTAAATGCGGTTTTAGTTACCTAACTAGGGTAAATAACTAGAATAGAACAAAACATATTAATAAATTAATATGAATTAGGTATGTAAGACGAATAACATTTATTTTATTCTTTTATGTTATCTATTAATATTACATGAAAGAATATTGTAATTAGGGAATATCAACCATATTCAGTAATATATTAAAAATTGACTCTATTTAACAGCAATCTTCATTCAAATAACTGTCGCGAACACTTGTTCGGGGACCAATTTGTCCAACATGTTGAAAGTCACTGACAGTTTCGATTCTTGTGAACGGGGACAAATTTGCCTGCCATACCGCGGACAAATTTGCTTGCGAACACCAGATTTCAGAGAAATCTAGCTATTTGTCGGAGCGTCTGGGCGGGGCTTAAGAGCCTCGTGGGTCGTGGCGCAGTTGCCAACCATGTGAAAAGGGAGGGGTCAATTACGGGCAAAATAATTAAGAGTAAACTAAAATGGCAACGATTAATTAGTAATAATAATAGAAAACAGTATAAAATGTAATAATATAAATAGAAAACTACCAATTACGGGAAATATAATTAAGGAACACATCATTAAGAATCTCATAAAATGTGAAAAAATAATTACTTTTAAATTAATTTGAGGTAAAATAATAGCCAACCAAATAATTATGAAAACTATAATTTCAAAACTTATTTTTTTGAGTAAAATAATTGTAAAACTATCAAAATACAATAATATAATTAACGGTAAAATAAATAAAAACATACAAAATGAGGAAAAATAAGGACAAAACATATAATTAGCAATGATTTAATTACGAAACAACTAATTTCAAAACGCATAATTATCGATAAAATAGTTAGCACAAGTTTAATTTGCGCAAGTGTATTTAGCGCAAGTGTAATTAGCGCAAGTGTAATTAGCACAAGTATAATTAGCGCAAGTGTAACTAGCGCAAGTGTAATTAGCGTAAAAATGATCTGAGAAGCTCCACCCATATCTTTTAGATCCAATGGCAACGCTGGATACCTTCGATGTCATGAATCTTTTTTACTTAATGTCATCAATGAATAGAACCAATCACGGAATAAGACGTTCAAACGTAGTGTTTAGTGTGTAATTAGCACAAATTTAATTAGAGCAAAATAATTAGCACAAATTTAATTAGAGCAAAATAATTTGCGCAAATTTAATTAGAGCAAAATAATTAGTGAAATATAATTAACGAAAATATAGTTTAGGCAAAATAATTAGCACAAATTTAATTAGAGCAAAATAATTTGCGCAAATATAATCAGAGCAAAATAATTAGCGAAATATAATTAACGAAAATATAGTTTGGGCAAAATAATTAGCACAAATTTAATTAGAGCAAAATAATTTGCGCAAATATAATTAACGCAAATATAGTTTGAGCAAAATAATTAGCGCAAAAAATACTCTGTTAACTGCCTGTTCTCAAATAATACTGACACAAAAATATGACATTTAAAGTGTAACAGTACACAGGCAGTTAGTTACCAGAGTATTTTTTGCGTTAATTATATTGCGCTAATTATTTTGCTGTAATTATATTTGCACTAATTATTTAAAGTATCTACATACAAAGAATAACTATCACATTTACCTTATTACCTTTCTTTCTCACAATGAAGAAGTAATGACGTCACTGTGGGCGGTAGTTATCAAGACAGCTGGGCGGAGCGTATTTTTTGCGCAAATTATTTTGCTCTAACTATACTTGCGCAAATTATTTTGCTCTAATTATATTTGCGCTAATTATTTTGCTCTAATTACACTTGCGCTTATTTTTTTTGCGCAAATTATTTTATTGTTAATTAATTTATTGGAAATTGTGCGTTTTCTAATTAATTTATTCGTAGTTATTTTATCAATAATTGTGCGTTTTCTTTTTATTTTACTGGATTTTAACTGTTTTCGTATTAAATTGTTGCAAAATATTTTTTCCAAATTAACTTTTTTGAATTTATATTACTCCATTTTATGTGTTTTATAAATATTTTACTGCCTTTTATATTTTTTAATTAATGTGTTTCCTAGTTTTTTTATTGCATAATATTTGTTTCTAATAGTTTTATTTCAAATAATTTTACCAAAATTTAGAATGTTTTGAATTATTAGTTTCGTAATTATTTTATCAAAATTTGTAATACTGTATTTTATTTTTTTCTAATTAATGAGTTTTTAAATGTACGGTTTTCATATTGGTTTACCTGATTTTATTTTATCATATATTGATGTCACCCTGTGAGAACATAGAAACCTATTCTCAAATACAACTACATAAATGAAAGATTTTATGAAAAAAATGTTAATAAGCCGATTCGTTAAGATTTTATAAGAGTGAGAGCTGTTTCTTCCAAACCAGCGGTTAGGTCAGATAGTAAATTTTTAGTAGGGTTGGCAGGGATAATCATACTGTATATTATATTTTGTGCTTCCATAATTCGATTGTATTATTTTATCATATCTATCTTTATGTTATCATAATATTGCAATTTAATTGAAATCAGATAGACTGTTAAACTTTCTCATCTTACTTACATTCTCTCTCATCTGTCCGGTCACCGCAGTCGTTGTTCCCATCACATTTTCTGAAGGGTGGAATACATTCACGCGTTTTACTGCAGTGGAAAGCACCATTTATACACTTGTCACCTGACCAGAAAATATATGTTATTAGTATAATTAAAGTACAGTATTAGAATGAAGAAAATTAGTTTATTAAATTTCAATATAAGTAAGAATAGTGGTGGGGATGAAAATATGTTTGCTATAGTCGATATTTGATTTCAGTTATTTCATTATTCAAGAGCAAAAATTTCACAATTTAACGCCTACATTTTGATATTTACCTTCAGTATTTATTCTTATTAGCCTAGCCACTAGTTCAGACAAATCAGCTCTCATAAAACAATTACTTTAATATTATAAACTGATTTCGAAGCTGTCAATTCATGATTTATACTTTTTCACATAATTGCAAACGATTTGGCTAGAACAGAGGTGATATGTAAGATATGTTATAACTCATATTATGACCTTTTTATAAATATGTTTGGTGTAAATTCAGTGCTCCCTCCTGGCAAGAGTTGCTCAATTCGTTGTGCGAAAAATTCTCGCCCTTTATTTCATCGCCGGAAAGTTCACCGCACTCAATTCTCGCTAAGCAATTAAATTCAAAATGGGAGAGTAATAGAGCAAATTTATAATAAAAACAATTGTACCAGCCACTAAATAGACATCAAGTACGTGTAAAATAAATGCTTGTTTAAGATGTAGTTAAACGTCTCATTGAATATACATATATAGCTTTTCTATTCAATAGAAATATGTAGGGAAAGGAAATTATATTACTGGATATATGAAATAATATGAATTATTATATGATATTTGACTCGATATTGATTCCTCTGGGGTAGTATTTTGTTTTATTTGATCAATCAATACATATAAGCATACTGACACAAAAATTACGAGATGTCGTAATTAACGAACTATATCCCCATGCATTCAATGTAAATGTAGCTACAAGAAGAACATTATCGATATTGAAATTTGCAGTGTAATGTTGCGCATTTGAGCTGTGAAAACTAGAGTTATATTAATTATGATAATTAGATATTAATACTCACAACTCACAAGTAGATATGGTAAAAGGAAAGAGTGTTGCGAGGTTCCATTCACTATATATTGTTTACGTTATAGCACGGGTCTAGGACATTTCGTGCACGAATTGGTTTATTTTGTATTTTAAAGTGAATATGGGATATATTTAATTTTATTTCTTACTATTACTTTAATAGCCGGGTATAAATGTACAATATTATTATAGTGATTTATAACGAAAAATTTCATATGAACACATAAAATGTGTATCCATCAATTACAGTTAAGAAACTAGATATGCTAAACGGGTTGACCGCATCATTAAATTATTTACCTCTTTTAATCTTTTGCATTAATTAATGAAAATGGAACTGAAAAATATGGAACTGAAATAGCATCGTACTAACAAGTGATTACGTTTATATAATTTAACGTAACAGTAAAAAGTACCAATTTCCAGCTACTTATTTTATATCACATTTAATTATCAATGAATTGTTTAGTTATATATCATACATGTATTTTAGGTAGTCACTGTTGGAAAAATTCTGTCATAAAAAACTAATTTCTGAACCAATAATGCTTCCAATAAGCTAATCTGAGTACTAATATTGATGTTTATGGTAGATATTGTTAAAATACAGAGTAAATAAATGTACTTATTGTAAACATAAGAAAATGTTTAAGTTTTCCATCTTTATGTAATATAATATGTACGAGACATGTCTCGATATTATTACAGATTTTATAAGACCAAGGTACAATAAAGGCGAGGCCTACCTGTAATCATTAAATAAAGTATTTAGTTTAATTATTTTCCTGTTGCCGGCCAGTAAGAAAGGAGAAGAAGGATTGCGATAAGAATTAGGGCAAAGACCATCAAAAAGGGGTGTTTTCTACTTTTATATTGCAGACTATTAATAATACAATATATTAAAAAAAGTACACTACACATTATAATTATAATACATAAAAAAGCATTTCGTGGACGAAATGTCCGTGGACGAATTGTCCATGGACGAAATGTCCGAGCACGTATAGCACATATATGAAACCATAAATAATGTGTGAATGGAGTCTCATCTACTCATTTAACATTAGTCTATAGAAACCACCTGTTACGCCTAAGAGTTCTAAATAAATGCATTTTTTCGAATTTGTAATAATAATTACAAATTTTAATAGTCATTTTATTACCACACACGCTAATACATATATTGAATACACGATGAATTTTTTAGACGTACGTTCTCAATCAATTAGTATAATATCTGCATACAACAAGTGGTGAAAACTTTTTCTTAACCTTGATTCAGAGGAAAATCAACACACATTACTTAAATTAAAATGTACCACGTGGTAAATTGAGTTACGATGAATTGAGTTACTGTGAATTGAGTTGCAGTGAACTTACCATGCGCTGAATTTAGTGCGCTGAACTTTCCGGCGAGAATTGAGTGCGGTGAACCTTCCTGCAATCGCTCTAGTCACCTAGAGAGAATATATAGGAGAGAATGTCTCTCTACATTCAGTTAACAATTAGTGACATGTGGCATAATTGTGCACACCGAGTTTCGATAAGAGTACCTAATAATAACATATAAGAAATTGTTGTTTCTTTTCTTGGCTTGTTATTTCAACTTTAAATGGAAAATTATAGTTTTGTGTAAATGAGAAGATTTTTGTATATCAAATGAAAGATTTTATGAAAAAAATATCGAAAAGGTAATTCGTTAATATTTTATGTGGAATAACTATAGTGAGAGCTGGTTCTCCTGAACTAGCTGTTAGGTCAGAAAGTTATTTTTCTGTAGTTTTTAGGGTAGGTACGGATAATCCGTTCTATTTATTATATTGTGTTTCCACAATTAGATGGTACTATTTTCTTATATTCAACTTTGTGTTTTCATAATATTGCATTATAATTAATGTGAAATAGACCGTTAAACCTTTTAATCTCACTCACAGTCTTCCTCATCACTCCTGTCACCGCAACTGTTTAATCCATCACATCTAGAGCTTAAGGGAATAGATGTCTTTATATTGGGACATGTGAAACTGCCCCTACTGCAACTGTCAACTGACCAGAGAATAAAAGTTATGCATTAAACTTATGTTAAAAAGATACTAATTGTTAAAGGGCTATCACGATCCTTAGAAAATTTCTTAATACGTGAGATATCACTACAAAGTTTAATTGAATCGCACCATTGCCACCAATTTTTGTTATACGTATACCATTTCGGTGTTTTAGAACAGACACTGGACTTTCAGATAATATTGGGATTCTATGTATATTCATCCCTTCAGAATTTGATGTTTACATATTTATTTCCATAATTTAGTAATTGATATCATAATTTATTGACTCTCAATTTCACAGAAAGTTCAAAAGGATTAATAGTTATTCGGTTATTATTTATTGGCAAAGTGATTAGAAAGAATGCATCCTATAAAATTAGGACTTACACCTGTAAGGGTGTAATTTATTTCTCAAGAGTCACAGAAATAACTCTTCTGAAATATTAAAGGTACTGTCGACACATTTAATAGCTAGGCCTATATATTGAATAACAAAGATGTGGATATAGGAAGAAAGAATATCTTAAGATGATATTAAACAGACTCTTGGAGTTGTAATATTAGGAAACTGAACATGGTGTAAAAAACTATCGTAATTGGATTCCATTAAATAGTAAATAAATTCAGAATCAATAAATACAATGGATGTGTTCATATAATAGTTATTGTTCCATATAATCGCATGGTTTATGACTTAATGTAGTTATAGTGAGATGGTTGGCAAAATACTTGACATGCCTATTTTAAAGCAGTCGGTGATTATTTTGTGCATTGGCGTTGGTTTACTTAGGAAGCAAACAACGCAGTTATTTAATTGCTCTGTTATAGCGAGCTGCCCCAAGTAAATTCGTTATGTATTTAGGGTGCTATAGTGGTCTCAACCAGGATACAGTAACATAGGGTATGGTAATCAGCTGATCGAATCGAGTTTGACGTGACCACCGGATGACTGGAAATGGTGACTCTGACCACACTTTGAAACATGGGAAAACCTACTTAAACTTAGTAACTTCCAAATTTATTTATTTTCATATCAATTATTTACAAGGCATGGGTGAAATTGTATTTCCATTATTTTTTGTTTAATTGTTATGCATACGAGCTAAAAAGTAGCAGTTAACTAGCACTAGTTTAGGCTCCTAGGTAGCATATGTTCAAGACCCTATTTTTCATAGATAAGTTAAAGAAATGAACAGAAAAACAAATCTGAATTATATCTATATATTCAACTTTGAGGTTCAATCGCCATTTTCGCTTTTCATTTACACGAAACCCTGATAAAAATGACTTTAAACTTCTCGATATTAACATGTAAATACGAGGAATTATGAGCTGCTCGGTCACAAAAAAAAAATGTGTTGTTGTGTTGACGTCATATTTTCGTGTCGTCTACTAGATACTATAGACGTTTATGTTCCTGTACCCTGGTCACAACCTATGTGAGCATTGTACACTTGTTTAGCTTTGACTGACTACCCACTACCCAGTGACGTAATATTGACATCACTGCATATGCTCTATGAGCTGTCAACTATAGGTAGGTCTTACAGTGTATTATCAGATGCAAAATTAACTGTGATGTGATTTTTCCTTAAAATGCTATTAAATGTTTTCTTTTTATTCAATAGAACAAAGGGATACTATCTTTTCATTAGTTTTCTAAGGATGTAATAGCTAGAAATAATTGTATTTTTTTTTTTGAGGAAAAAGGCTAAGTGCAAAGAAAAAGATCCACACAGATAAAATTCACTCACGACAAAGAACGTAGTTTCAAGTTCCTGGACGATTTTATGTGATTTCTGTTTAAAATATTCACAATATTATCCTTTTCGTTTGTTTTCAGAATATGTTTTTAAAATGATTATCTAGTTGTATCTTCTGAACTGTGTAAAGTGTGTCTCAGTTCAGAATATTATGTCATCAAGGTAAACCAAAACCCCTATAGAAACTATTCTTATATAATATTTCATAGGTTTTGTTCAAAAGCCTACTTTTTCAATTAGAATTAAAATATTAATATACTCTGTTATTGCTAAAATTTAGCTATAAGGATAAGTTTTTCACTTAATTGTTCACATGAATAATATTTTTTTTTCTAGTTACAATGAGAAGCACTTTTAAACTTTTTGGTTCCATTTAAAAAAACTTAGCAAATATGTTATCAAGAAATTTTCATAATTTGGAATATGACCACCGTAACCTCTTCGCTTCTGAAACTCGACTTCTATTTTTTTTAGAATGCATCTTAATAGTCGCAACAGCAAAATGTAAGTACATATAATAACTTTTAAGAAAAGTATTCCATTTGCAGGCCTCGTGCCCAAATTTCTGTCATGTTTGCACACTTAGCGTGCAAATTGTCCGTCATTCTTATAGCTTCCATCATGTAAATTAGTGAAGAGAAGCCTATACAAACAAATACACACATAAAAGCTGAAACCACGAACGCGTTAAAACATCATATAATAGTTCTAGGAAAATTGCCACTGGGAAAATTGCCACTGGGAAGATTGCCACGGGGAAAACTGCCACTGCGAATACTGTCACTGTGGGAAAACTGCCACTGGGAAAATTGCCACTGTGGGAAGATTGCCACCAGGAAAGTTGTCACTGAGGAAAATTGCCACTGTACATGTATAAATTCATACTGATTTTTTTCGAAAATCAAAAAAATCTATGGTACTGAATGCAATGTTGATCAGGAATGCAATGTTGATCAGAATTTTATATATAAGAATTTTTACAATGTGTAAGTCTCATTTTGACAAGTTATACGATCTAAGTGAATTATTCCGTCGATGGGTATGAGTGTGCTGATACGCAATTAATTCTTAGCTTAACGTGTTTAATTGTTCCCTGAAGAGGTTAAACCATTAGAAGGTTCTCTACTCTATACTAGTTAGTCGTCAAGTTATTTTCTCTCATTTTCAATTGCACTGAAATATACATAGCATCTTTATAATGTTTAGTTTTGTATACAGTATATGAACAACATAAAGGAATCTCGAATTAAACTGTTTATAACTTTGGAATAAATCAAGCTGCTTAGTTAGTCAAAACTGTTTTGTGTAACCAATTGAACATGCATTCCTAACAATATAGTTATATAAGATTTGTTTCTTAGAAATTGAATTTTAATTAGGACGGGTAATTCCCGTTATTTTCTGTTAGTTTGACTCGTAGTCTTCCTTAATTTACTATCAGCTCTTCATTTTCCTCTTTTATCCGTGAGTGCAGTCACCGGTGCTTGTGTCCTTTTTCATTACATTATTTGGTAAGTGACTGTATTAACGGAGTAGCTTTTTTGCATTCATGAGCTTGGTCACCGACGGTGGTATGTGACTTTGTTCATGGAGCTACTTTTCCTTCTGACTCTTTCTTTCAGTCCCTTGTACTTAATTTCCTTTTGGCGTCGGTGATATGGCATTTTGTTCCAAATCAGTTGATAAAGTCCTACTTAATTAATTATAAAAATCTTAATAAAAGGAAACCCATCATATCTTGTCAATATCTAACCTTTAATTGTTTCTTTGTCTCGTCTATACACAGTCCTTGGTACACTGACATTAGTAACAAGTAAAAGGCGGGGGTCTGATTAGCAGACTTGGGGTTTGAAACAATATATTGAAACATATAGGTAGGACTTATTATTGTTATATTGTAGGCTTTAGGTTTTGTTTAATTTGGCGCCCTTTTTCTTCAGCTTTCCTTTGTATCATTCCTCAATTTCTTCTTCTTCTTTCCTCTTTATTCTTCCTTACTATATCCCTGAGTAAGCAGACTGACTGTAGGTCTCTTATCCATGGGTATCTATTCTTGCCATCCATGCGCTAAGTCGGCACGGTTACCTATGGTAGCCGATTAATAATGGAACGTACTCTTCTACGAGGCCTTCTTCTTTTCATGTCTCTTTGGATCACCTCGTAGTGGATAAGGGATAGGGACAACTTTTAAACCCCCGAAAATAATAACAATAACAAGTAAAGGGTGGACCTCTTCTTTATAATTAGTAAATAAACATATTGCTAAATTTACGTTTAGCAAAAAATAGTTAATAATTATGTCAGTGGTTTTGCAATAATTGTGTTGCAAAATGCGTATGATTTTAAATGTTAAAAACCCCTTAATAGAAAAGAAATATGCTGCATTAGTTTCAATAATGAATAAAATTTTGTTGCATTATAGTTTCAATAATAAATAAAATCATGCTAAATTATGGGTAAATATTACAAACCGAAACTGCCTCTCAGGCTCATTGATCGTTCCATTGTTGAATAGTTTTTTTTAACTTATCAATGAAAGATGAACGCACAGAGAAAATTGTCTTAACATAAAATTCGAGTATTTTTGTATTCAGTTCGGTATTTTTATATAGAGTAAAATTTTTACAGTTTGTTAATATTTTGTTAATATATTTTATAGTGCCAATTTTCCACAGTGGCAATTTTCCTCATTGGCTATTTTTCTGGTGGCAGTTTTTCCACAATGGTAGTTTTCCAACAGTGACAGTTTTCCCAAAGTGGCAATTTTCCCATTGGCAATCTTTCCAGTGGCAATTTTCCCAGTGGAAATTTTCCGCGCACGCATATAATTACATTGCTACTGCAGATGCCGTCAAGAGCGAAAGGTTAATATAATTTATCATTATACATATATAATTGAATTCATCATTCTATTCTGAAATATTTTTTGAAAAATAATTCTTTGATTCAGTGATTCATTGTAGAAATATCAAAAAGATAAATTCACTCATATTAACTAAATTTATTTAAAATAGTCCTCATTAAAATTATTTGATAATATACTAAATAGATTTTTAAGAATTATGTACATACCATTTACAATTATATTGCATGTGACAATAACAGTCAACAGCCCCAAAATGATAGAGCTGGTAGACATCTTTACGGAGAAATAATTAGGTGGGTAACTACTGAAAAAAGTTAATTAAACATTAGCAAGAAAATTTCTCTCGTTTGCATGAACAACGTCATAAAAACAAAACTGAAATCGAATAATGCAAATATATAAATCTCAAACTAATAAAAGTAATTCATGTATATCAATATTAAGATACTTTGATCGATAAAAATTTCATAATTGTAGTTCAAAAATTGGCCACTTGAGAAGGTAAATGTAGTAACAATATTTCATTCAATGTACTTACTTTACAAGTAGCAAAATGATCCTCATGAAAAATCGCTATTTTAGAGTTATGACCGTGTTGTTTGAACAACCTCTGAACAATAACCATTGCTGAATGTTTTTTTTCGTAATGATTTTCTTATTTATTTTCAATCAATTTTCAGTATCTACATTTTATTGATCAAATGATGGAGATTGTGTACCTTTAATCTGTGTCTTTGTTTAATACATTCCATGATTTGAAGAAAAACAGGAAAAAAGGAAGTTGGTGACAAGACACGCTTAGCTCTCGATTGGAAACGATTTAAAATATCATTTTTTAAGACGATAGTTAATTCTAATGAATCTTGGTCATAATTTATCGTAAAATTAAAAAATCGCATCGGCTATAATAAATATTGATGTTCATCAATTACAGATGAAAAGTGCACAAATTATTGTCCAACAGAAACAGAAATGGCAAAATTCACTTGACACCATAAATTAATACACTTGACACCATTAATTAATACACTTGACACCATTAATTAATACACTTGACACCATTAATTAATACACTTGACACCATTAATTAATACACTTGACACCATTAATCAATTTAGTTGACACCATTAATACTGAATCAAATAACCTTAGGAATACATCTAGTGACTCACTAACAAATACATAGACAAACAAAAATGTATCCCTCACACAGAGAAACACTGTACTGACTGAGACCCAACAGGCGAACGCATTCAACAAGGAAGGTGCCTATTAAAAAAGAATAGGTTGCCTATCTATGAGCTCTGTACACAGTGCACACTGCATAGCTCATAGATAGAGAAATACTGCATCCTCTGCATATAACATGCCCCCTGTAGCTCCTTCCACCTTCCTTCACTCTGGTAATGGTTACTGATCCCATCCTGATTTCCAAGAACACCTACTTGTATGTATATCCATTGAGTATTAAACTCGCTATCATAATCTTCAAAGACATTCTCAAACTCTCTCTACAGACAATACTGTACCCAACATCTGGAAACTAGTTTGAAACATTCAAATCCAGAGTCTCAACAAACCATCTACAGAACTAGTCTCACAAACAAACTAAAATCACTATAATAATTTTATAAATATCGTCATATTAATAATATAATAAATATTATTGTAATTAATTCCTCAACATATTATTCGTTAACTGATCAATGCCATGCCAAGAAAAGTCTTCCATTAAAAACTGCAGTGGAAAGGCAACTAACTATTAGTTATTAAATTTGTGATCATTTACTTTCATCTTTTGTTCGATAAATTATAGATTTATTGAAACAAATTGTCTCTTGACTGTCAATTCTTTTCTGCAATGTTTGTGCATATTTGTGAGAAACCCAAAAAATTTGATGAAGGATCGAATGATCCTTAATTTTAGAAAACTCTTTCTACTTTCTAATATTCAAGAATGAAAATTATTTCCTTAGAAAACCTGTCAACATTCGAGAATCAAAGCAAAAAGATAAGAAGGCTCAACTTCTCCTAAATGAAACATAATTATTCGGTTTCCCTTTATGAAAATCAATAATTTATTTATTGCATGCCTATGCATACTAATATATAAATAAATATATTTTTATGTAATTGAATACGTTGAACATAACTATTTATGCCATAATCTCTAGTGAATAAAACTTTTTAAATTGCCCTTTTCCTATGGGATTGATAGTAAATTATCACCTATTTTCTAAGTAGATGAGGCTTGTTAATAAACTTATCCCATAGGGCAAAATAAGTCTCCGGGTTCGTTACAATTGTTGTATTATCTTAACTTGAAGAGACTTGGAGGTAATTGATTGAATTCTATTAAACTGACAAATGACTAAACGGTAAAAGTTTTTAGGAAGTAAATTAAACACAAGGAAGTTTTAAATGGGTGTACTTATATTAAAGTTCGAATAGTACAGAGTTCTAAGACTTACGCACAAGTCTTCAAATAACAACAACACAAGTTTTAAATAAACTAGCGGTTGAGTAAACTTAAGGGTTTAAAATAAACAAGGGTTTGAGTTGCCAACTCACGAAACCCGTGGATAGACAAGTCCGACCAGACTTGGTCCGACCAACCAGTCTTCAAGAGACCATCGCGAACTATGAACACTTTAGTTAGGTGCCAATGGTATTTAAAGGTTGAACTGGAGTGTCCAACCTTCCAGTGAGTGAATAAACTTCTGTTAAGGTACTGATAGTACTTTTCAAAGATGTTTTTCTACTCACTGCAGATAGAAATAACACACAATGCATTATTCAAATTTAACACGCTAGTGGTAATGGCTTTCTATACGATTAACATATAGATCGATCAGATTTACTAATAGTTCATTTTAGTGAAACCTGATTTGCTAATAAACATCCAAATTTAAGCATACTATTTCAGAGTCCTTCCTGTTTAACCTATACATGATCAGAAATGTTACAAGTTCCTAACTATTAATTAAGTATTTCAATTAGAATAATTGAAATACTTGCTTAATTCCTTTTAAATTAATTAAGTATTAGTTTCAATTCTATCTATAGAAAAAGAACTCAATATTCTAAGTTGTATAACTGATTTACAAAGTTCATGAAGTTATATAACTTTAGTACAAATTATAAAGTTATATTCTGAGTTACAAGTTATAGCTCTGGGTTACAAGTTATAAAGTTATGTTCTGAAGTTACAAGTTCAAAGCTATTCGTTTATAATTATATTCGAGCTACTAGCGAGAATAACATGACCATAAATTTAAATAGCATTTCCTTCTAATGAACAGTGTACCAGATTAAAAAGATTATGTCTGATTAAATGATTATCAAATTATAGAAATTGAAAGATTAAGTAAAGATACAAGTTCAGCGTATTAACAATCTTTCTATTGTTAATAATCCACTCTAAGAGCCACAAGGGCCATGTTCCTACAACGGTCACTTTTCAATTTAACGCAAAAATAATTATTTTAAATGGAACAAAATGTTATGATGAATGATTACATTCGCAGAATGCGGGAAGGTATTATTTTCATCGGAATTTATTAATTTATTTATCATCTTATTATTCGCTTAACTGAAAAAGTGTTCAACCAAATTGCCTGAAGTTTAGTGAAACGACTGGTCCGTGTCCAGTGACCTGCTGCTAAAATTTTGGGAGTGACCCGATCAAAGGTCAAGGACATGGTCATTTATAACTCAAAAAGAATTGCACCATATTGCATGAAACTTGGTGGGACGATTGGTCAATATACAGGAACTATTTTGTTACATTTTGTGAGCAATCGGGTCAAAGGTCAAAGATCAAGGTCAAGGCCATTTATAACTCAATAACTCAAAAAGTAATGAACCAAATAGTCTGAAAATTGATAGGACGATTGGACAATGTCCAGTAACCATCTGGTAGAATTTTGGGAGCGATCCGATCAAAGTTCAAGGTCAAGGTCATTTATAACTCAATAACTTAAAAAGTACTGAACAAAATTGCATGAAACCTGGTGGGACGATTAGTTATTATCCAGAACGGATAATAACTAATGGGAGAGAACGGGTCAAACCAGAGGCGAAGGTATGCGCTCTACCGAGTGTACATAATCTAGTTTGATATAAAGTACTATAATGTATGTAGGTGATATTATACAGCTTTGTTGTATGCATTAAGTTTAGTAACTTTAACTGGGCACTTAACTTTACCTGTTTGAGTAACTTTAACTGAGCATTGCATGTACTATCAGAGAAAAGAGTCACTGTGATGATGTACTATCAGAGAAAAGAGTCACTGTGATGATGTACTATCAGAGAAAAGAGTCACTGTGATGATGTACTATCAGAGAAAAGAGTCACTGTGATGATGTACTATCAGAGAAAATAGGCACTGTGATGATGTACTATCAGAGGAAAGAGTCAATTTGATAATGTACTATCAGAGAAAAGAATCACTGTGATGATGTACTATCACAGAAAATAGGCACTGTGATGATGTACTATCAGAGGAAAGAGTCAATTTGATGATGTACTATCAGAGAAAAGAGTCACTGTGATTACTGTTTGAGTAACTTTAACTGAGCATTGCATGTACTATCAGAGAAAAGAGTCACTGTGATGATGTACTATCAGAGAAAAGAGTCACTGTGATGATGTACTATCAGAGAAAATAAGCACTGTGATGATGTACTATCAGAGGAAAGAGTCAATTTGATTATGTACTATCAGAGAAAAGAATCACTGTGATGATGTACTATCAGAGAAAATAGGCACTGTGATGATGTACTATCAGAGGAAAGAGTCAATTTGATGATGTACTATCAGAGAAAAGAGTCACAGTGATTACTGTTTGAGTAACTTTAACTGAGCATTGCATGTACTATCAGAGAAAAGAGTCACTGTGATGATGTACTATCAGAGAAAAGAGTCACTGTGATGATGTACTATCAGAGAAAATAGGCACTGTGATGATGTACTATCAGAGGAAAGAGTCAATTTGATTATGTACTATCAGAGAAAAGAATCACTGTGATGATGTACTATCAGAGAAAATAGGCACTGTGATGATGTACTAGTAGAAGAAATAGTCAATTTGATGATGTACTATCAGAGAAAAGAGTCACTGTGATTACTGTTTGAGTAACTTTAACTGAGCATTGCATGTACTATCAGAGAAAAGAGTCACTGTGATGATGTACTATCAGAGAAAAGAGTCACTGTGATGATGTACTATCAGAGAAAATAGGCACTGTGATGATGTACTATCAGAGGAAAGAGTCAATTTGATTATGTACTATCAGAGAAAAGAATCACTGTGATGATGTACTATCAGAAAAAATAGGCACTGTGATGATGTACTATCAGAGGAAAGAGTCAATTTGATGATGTACTATCAGAGAAAAGAGTCACTGTGATGATGTACTATCAGAGAAAAGAGTCACAATAATGATGTACTGTCAGAGAAAAGAGTCACAGTGATGATGTACTATCAGAGAAAAGACTCACAGTGATGATGCACTGTCAGAGAAAAGAGTCACTGTGATGATGTACTATCAGAGAAAAGAGTCACAGTGATGATGTACTGTCGGAGAAAAGAGTCACAGTGATGATGTACTATCAGAGAAAAGAATCACTGTGATGATGTACTATCAGAGAAAATAGGCACTGTGATGATGTACTATCTGAGAAAAGAGTCAATTTGATGATGTACTATCAGAGAAAAGAATCACTGTGATGATGTACTATCAGAGAAAAGAGTCACTGTGATGATGTACTATCAGAGAAAAGAGTCACTGTGATGTACTATCAGAGAAAAGAGTCACTGTGATGATGTACTATCAGAGAAAAGAGTCAATTTGATGATGTACTATCAGAGAAAAGAATCACTGTGATGATGTACTATCAGAGAAAATAGGCACTGTGATGATGTACTATCAGAGAAAATAGGCACTGTGATGATGTACTATCAGAGAAAAGAGTCACTGTGATGATGTACTATCAGAGAAAAGAGTTACTGTGATGATGTACTCTCAGAGAAAAAAGTCACTGTGATGATGAACTATTAGATAAAAGAGTCACTGTGATGATGTACTATCAGAGAAAAGAGTCACTGTGATGATGTACTATCAGAGAAAAGAGTCACTGTGATGATGTACTATCAGAGAAAAGAGTCACTGTGATGATGTACTATCAGAGAAAAGAGTCACTGTGATGATGTACTATCAGAGAAAAGAGTCACTGTGATGATGTACTATCAGAGAAAAGAGTCACTGTGATGATGTACTATCAGAGAAAAGAGTCACTGTGATGATGTACTACAAGAGAAAACAGTCACTTTGATGATGTACTATCAGAGAAAAGAGTCACTGTGATGATGTACTATCAGAGAAAAGAGTCACTGTGATGATGTACTATCAGAGAAAAGAGTCACTGTGATGATGTACTATCAGAGAAAAGAGTCACTGTGATGATGTACTACCAGAGAAAAGAGTTACTGTGATGATGTACTATCAGAGAAAAGAGTCACTGTGATGATGTACTATCAGAGAAAAGAGTCACTGTGATGATGTACTATCAGAGAAAAGAGTCACTGTGATGATGTACTATCAGAGAAAAGAGTCACTGTGATGATGTACTATCAGAGAAAAGAGTCACTGTGATGATGTACTATCAGAGAAAAGAGTCACTGTGATGATGTACTATCAGAGAAAAGAGTCACTGTGATGATGTACTACAAGAGAAAACAGTCACTTTGATGATGTACTATCAGAGAAAAGAGTCACTGTGATGATGTACTATCAGAGAAAAGAGTCACTGTGATGATGTACTATCAGAGAAAAGAGTCACTGTGATGATGTACTATCAGAGAAAAGAGTCACTGTGATGATGTACTACCAGAGAAAAGAGTTACTGTGATGATGTACTATCAGAGAAAAGAGTCACTGTGATGATGTACTATCAGAGAAAAGAGTCACTGCCCAAGCAACCATGACACATTGTGCCAACATGGGCACTAGATGGTTAGATGGGCAAGAGATGGCAGACTGAAAAGTAGCCTAGAAATTATATGGGGATAATGTGGTTTTCCATTCTCATGGAATGTTACCTTGTGAGAAGGTTGGTTCAATGTTGCAAATCCATCCCATTGAATTGTCATAATGGCCCAACCTGATTACTGTATAGCCTATCAATATTATATGGCGGAAGCTTTATTAACATATTGGAAAGACCATTTCCTGGAATAGGAAGGATTCAATCAATCGCAATTTATAAAATATCTTCAAATTAATATTAAATTATTAATCTTTCAGCAAAATAATTTTTTTAATACTAAGTTTAAGTGACTAGACAAAGATGATCACAGGAACGATAAGGAGTGAAAGTTTTAGTTTCAAGGTTTAAAATTTATAGTTTTTAAATAACACAATTTTAATATAAGATATAAGTAAATAAGCTATATGAATGTGTAAAATGATAACGAAGGGTGAGTGGCACTGAGTGATTTTACAGCGTGGTTGCCAGATGCTAGTTTCTATGAAGCTTGTCTATTTTTTTAATTAGCTACTGTTAGCTAATTGTGACCATCTTAATACATTTTCAAAATATTTGCATAATAAATTACGAATAGAGGATAATATGCAATCCTAAACTGAACAAGTGAACATATTTGTTTCCGGTATGAGCCTACTTTGTATTTTCGGTTATACATACATAGTGAAATTTTAAAATTCAGGTAGTTTGTCAGTGTTTTTCGTTGGAGGAGGTATTAGTGTTTTAATTCCCTTAATTAATTAAGAAAATTCTTCAAAACTGCACTCTGCGGCCTATTTAAAGTTATAAAAGTTATTTTATATAGTGTATTCGATATAGTTATTGCGTGCTTCTATAGGTGCAGTACCTAATTAGGTACCGAGCTGAATAATATTTTCTTCAACCTATGGCTAAATATAGGGTAATTTTCGAGTTATTAATAATTTATCTTACAGTGTCACTTTTTCTCGATCATTATAGAAATAAAGTACTACAGCAACTTGAAGATTAAATGATAATAATTTTTCAAACTTGATCGAAAACGTGAAAACGTCCGATAACTCGGAACTTACCATGAAATATTAATTTAAATTTCTCTTTAAATATAATAATTTAAATTTGAAATGCGATTCGATTTCTGAAAGTATATAATTCCACTATCTAGGTATGTGGGCACCTATTATTTAATTTAAAAATAGTTACAGAGAGTTAGTTACAAAAAATTTGGATACACGTACTTTTGTTCATTTCTGATAATTACAAAATTTGCTTGCAAATATAGTAAATATTTAAATATAGGTAATTAATATAACTGAAATAAATGCAGCTACGGAACTCTGCAAGTGATATTGAGAATTGATTAAGTAATTAATATTTTCTTTTTCAGGGTAGAGAGGTATTTTGAGAGGTAGTTAAGGCAGTTACTGCAATAACGGAAGGAGAGATAGGCACAACAGAATGTGAACGAACCCATAGCCAAGGATGTAAATTATTAGACCTCTCACTGAATTATTGTATGCTTGTTTTTTTTAGCTATGTAATTCGATTGAGTCGATTTCCATAGATAATATAATAAGTTTTGTTTTAATCTCAGAGTTATAGGTAGTCAGCTTTTTATTATAGTCATGTTAGTTGTAATATCATATATAACTATTCTCTACTACATTATAATAACTCTTTATACTTATGATATAAAGCTAGATGTATTGTTTAATGTTACTGTTGAATCACCTTTTTATTGGATAGGTTTTTTAAGTTCGTTCTACTCTTCTGTTGTAACGATCTACGAATAAATAAATGGAAATCTAGAAGATGATTTTTATTTGTCTTATTCATTATGATATTCATTTTATTAAAAACAATGCTCTATTATTAATCTATTCATGGCTTCAAAAGAAATTTATTAAACCTTATGATTTATTTATTGTGACCAGATGGGGCCAATATGGTAGTGCCATATTTAGCACATGGAAACCACCTAGTACCAAAGTAATATCAATATTGGTTGCCAGTGCTTTTTCGACCCTGGCCCCATCATCCTCGGCATCATCTTATACCAAGATGGTTTCAACATTAGTAGCCCATGCTGTCACCATGTGGGCCCAGTTTGTAAATGACCACACAGTACCAATGTGGTAGTGTCATATGTCACATGGAAACCACCTAGTACCAAGTTAATTTCAATACAGCTTGCCAGTTCTTTTGCGACCTTGGCCCCATCAACCGCGACAACATCTTGGGCCAAGATGGTTTCAACATTAGTAGCCCATGCTGTCACCACGTTGGCCCATTTTGCATATAACCACACAGTACCAATATGATTTGTCATCAGATTACGGGCTTGAATGGCACCTAGTGCCCACATTGGCCCCATTAACTGTGGTTGCTTGGGTGTGATGATGTACTACCAGAGAATAGAGTCACTGTGATGATGTACTATCAGAGAAAAGAGTCACTGTGATGATGTACTATCAGAGAAAAGAGTCACTGTGATGATGTACTACCAGAGAAAAGAGTCACTGTGATGATGTACTATCAGAGAAAAGAGTTACTGTGATGATGTACTATCAGAGAAAAAAGTCACTGTGATGATGAACTATTAGATAGAAGAGTCACTGTGATGATGTACTATCAGAGAAAAGAGTCACTGTGATGATGTACTATCAGAGAAAAGAGTCACTGTGATGATGTACTATCAGAGAAAAGAGTCACTGTGATGATGTACTACCAGAGAAAAGAGTCACTGTGATGATGTACTACCAGAGAAAAGAGTCACTGTGATGATGTACTACCAGAGAAAAGAGTCACTGTGATGATGTACTATCAGAGAAAAGAGTCACTGTGATGATGTACTACCAGAGAAAAGAGTGCACATGTGCTCTTACAACAAAGGTTGGATGAGGTATGGAAGGGTTCGACTGCAGAGACAACCCACTCACTGTTTCAGCTCTTTGCTTATAAGTTCCTGTTTTGGATTCTAGGACAAAATTCCCCGTGGTCAAAATCTCTCAATGTTAAAATGCAATAATTTACCAGTCTTATAACCCTGTACAATAATCCTCACCTCCCTATCGAAAACATCCTGGTCAAAAAAAAACGAAAGAAAAGCCTTCGGTCAAAAACCACCACTCTTACAAGATGTTAAAATACCAAATTCATAATGAAATATATATTACAATAATTACCTCATCTTACAATTATTGTCGCTGTTGTGTTGGTGATGGGTAAGAAAATCAGCTTTACATTGGAAATCTAAATACCTCAACCGATAAAGAGCGTTCACACAACCCTTCTCTGCTGTTCTGTAACATATGTACTGAAAAATTTACAGCTTTTGATTAGCCAGCAAAAGTTTTACTTTGATACAGTGAAAATGCAAGTTGCCTAGTATTATATATAATATTAATAAATGACATATATTAATAACTAACCAAACCTAACCTGTAAAGTGGGGTGGAATGTATTGGGGTGGAATATACCGGTGTGGAATATACCGGGTTGGAATATACCGGGGTGGAATAAACCGGTCACCTTCCTAACAAGTGAAAGTACTTTTAAATTATTGTATAACTACATACATTTATTATCAAACGTACAAGAACTGAAGATTTTGTAACAAGATGTAATACAGTTTTATCTTTTTGGAAACAAATCAGGATGCTCTGTACAACCAATGCGTTTGACCTTAGGAGTTAGGGCACTCACACGAGGGGTTTGAAATGCTGTTAAAATGAGAGTGTTTCGAATTTATTTCAAATGAGTTCTTTAGAGGTATATGAAATAAGAAATAGTATGCTTGGGGACTATTTATTTATTGCTCTTTGTTCAATTTGGATAGGGTGAAGATGAAACTTCGCTTTGTCCGGAGCAACTAAAAATAAAAATTTGCTGCACAAAATTGGCCGTTAAATCTAATAAATGAGGTATTCTATGAAATTAATTTATCTTTTGAAAAAAGTTATGGATACTACTGATTTATCATTGTTTTTAGAATTAAATGTTTCGTATACAGGGTGGCGCAAGAAAAGGAAACCCATTTTCAAATTAGTCTATTTTACAAACCATGAAAGGTAGAAATTTGTAAAAAAAACACCGTTTTATTCGTTTCGCATACATTTGAAAAATCTGTTACAGTTACGACAAAAATTGAACATCCTTTAGCGAATTAAAAAAATGGAACTAAAAAGGGCTTGCGCGATGACAAAATAAACGAAAAAGAGCATCACAATTGGTATAATTCGTTTTCTATGGATGTAAAAACATTAAATTCTACTATTTTTCGATACAAATAAGAGATAATAAAAAATTAATCATCATTTGAGAATTGATATTGGAGCTAAAATTGATAGATACCCTTAATAAAATCAGTTCGCCGAAAATTTGTATCTCCTATTCGAAACCTTCAAAATGTATTTTTTAAAAGAAGGAAAAGATTTTGTTTTGTACAAGTTATTTAAACACTGAAAGCTTCAAACAGGTTCAACCACATTTTGAACGCATTGGTTTCTACTATGATTTTCACCAACTAAAAAGATCATATGGACAAATGCCGTGGTGACTACTACGATCGGCTTAACCGCTGCCTCGAACCTGTTTCTATTTTCAATTGTGGAAGACGTATTCCATGATCGAATGTACCAATCAATAAACAAATTGTAAATTGAATGAAAAATAGTAGGATTGATAGAAGGAAATGGCCATATAGAAATGAATTATACCTATTGTACAATAGTTTCGTTTGTGTTTTTCGTCCTCTCGCAAGCCCTTATAAATTTCTATTTTTTTCAAGACAATTTCTAGCTTTGATAGTTTGTAAAATATGCTAGTTTGAAAATGAATTTCCCTTATTTTTGCGCCAGCCTGTATAAGTTATAACAAAAAGTACTACTTTATAAAGTAAACAGATTGAAGTAATAAAAAACAGATTTTCCTAATATCTAAATTCCATACAAAGATAATCAGAAATCTTATGTTAAAACTGATATATAAATCATATTCTATATAATCTGGGAAACAAACAAACTTATGACTGAAAAAGTATAAACGAATGTATAACAAAATTTTGCTCTCCAACATATTTCATTTACAATACAAAAAATTAATTTTAATGACCTCATTAGAAAAAAATTATATTGTTCATATCGTGAATAAAAATAATGAAGTAGTTAATATTTTTCAACAGTCGTTTGATTGTGAAATTTTGAGATATTGAGTTGGGTAGAAGAAGTAAGGCAAGACTTTTTTAAGTAGGGGAAAATAAGTTGCTATAAAAGATAAAACCATTAATGTCTGATTAAATTACTTGTAATGTATGCGTCATTAAGTAAAATAAGACAATTAAAGTCATCTGGAGAAGTTAGATAAAATACATTCAATTCACCAATATAACGTTTTTAACTGTAATATACTACATATGTTTACTAGTCATCAGAATAAATCATCATATTGTATGTTATATAATTTCTTATTTGTTCACTAGTTACAAAACAATAACTAGGATTTATTTAGTGATAACACGTGATTATCTCAATATAATATAAGGTACGAGACCTTTCAGTTGTTGAAACAAATCAAATTATAAATATTAATAGTTTCAATGAGTGGATATAAGTTTACTGAAATAATTCAGCATATTATTGTATTATTATGATTCGAATGACTTACCAATTTTTTTTTTTTATCCTCTAAAAAACACAATTTTTATGATATTCTTTAGTCCCAGAGAATAGAATAACTAATTTTATGACTATTTGTTTAGTATACGTGTATAAACCAATAAAAAGTTCTTTATGAAGAAGAACACATAGAAAACTGTTATAGGAATAACTATTACATCACTGAAAAACTGTATCTACTTCTAGAAAATATAAACTGAATTACATAATTAATTAATAATCAAATTAATATAAAAATGTAAGCTACTCTTGAAGTTTTATCAAGTAAAATGTAGTATAAATTGATAAAATAGTACAAATATTATTTATTCATATAATCTTATTTCTGAAACTCTACTGTTACTCTTCACACACAATTTATTTTATTTAGTACGAAAAAATTGTAAGCCCGTTCTACAGTTTTTACAAACTTATGATGTTTACAAATCATCAAATTACAGATAATTATCAAATTATTTCCCATTCTTAACAGCTGTAAATTAGTACGTTAACAGCACTGACCTATAAAAAACATAATCAAAATCGATGAGTTGATATAAAAGTTTCAGTAAATTCAGTTCCCCTACTTCGTACCTGACATTACTTACCCATGTACCAAGCAGTACACAAACGTATTCCTTTGAGTTCTAATATCATCTACTAAACGTGATCCACATTTCATTTCGTACCCGATTATTTCTTTATGTAGTATATACTGTCATTTATTGTAAAGATACTACCAATAATCTCATTAAATGAATCAATCTTATCAACCTTATTTCTTTTTGACTCATATAGGGCCCCAGGGATATTTTTTTCCGAATCCTTTCTGAATTAGATGTATAGATGTTAGAATTATACATAATACATCTGAGTGTGAATGATTATTTCTGAGATCTTCTTTTTTCTATAATATTAAATAAATCATTCTTAAGATACGAGATAATGCAATATCAGATCTGAATTTAACCACCAGATGAACGAACTCATGTCACTTACAGAAGTATAGTTTGTAGTTTGTATCAAAGGATATTCTTTAATTAGCAAAGAATGTAAACTAATTGGTGTTCTTGTATGTTCTCTTTAGAATGAATCCGTTTTGCCTAATGCTTTGTTACGTGAAGAAATTTAAAGTCACACTTTGACTTATTCATACATATGTGATAAGAGGTGTGTAATTTATTAGGTATTATTTGTATTTTTTTCCTCAGGTCATCAATACCTTTGTTTAAATCACAACCTTTTACAGTAAAATTAATTCCTCAATTTATATCACTGAAAAGTATCCCTTGTTTATATTTCTTCGTCAAATATTTCCTGCAAAAATATTCGGACCATTAACCCGTCGATGATTCTAGAACTTTTACCAGGAACCATTTGCAGTAGAAAAGGTAACTAAACTGTGTCGACCACTCTTCCTTCCACTTGAAAACAAATAAGACAAGATAAAAAGCAAGGGACGAGTATTCATCATCTCCAAATGCGGAAAAATTTGTTTTCATAAAATAAAATTATCATGAGGTCTTAAATTGGTATGTGTGATTAAGTGAAGTCTAAGCTTCAGCCTAGTCATATAACATTTATCACCTACACAACATTCGTCTACTTTTCCATCTTGATCATTTTCAGTGAAGTATTAATTACTGTTTGTCGAATAAATCGAGAGGAAATAAGATATAAGGTACATCATCATTATCAATCTTCTCGACTTATATAAATATCAAGTTGAATGAAATGTTAGTGTGAGAATTGCCTTCCTGATTTAACAGTGTTTTAAATCCCCTAATTGTAGCAATCCGTAGAGGGGAACTCCATTAGTTTTTTACCGGACACTTCCCGCTGTGACCATTATTAACTTTGAATCCCCATCATTTAAACTCTTATTAATTAACTTTGGAAACTGAAGATTGAGTGACCAGAACTGCGGTCTGGTCTCATGGGACTAAAAGGCAAGAACTTAATTGGATCGCTGATAAAATATTTTTATACCATTTGATGTGACTTTATAATGCAGATGAGAGAATGGTTCATTGAATATTGATTACGCTTCTACAAATTCAGTGAACTTTTAAAACTATCAATCATTTACGGGAATGTAAAGTAAATCTACATTTTTAGTGTAGTTTCAATTTGATGTCTGATTCTGAAATGTCCGGTAAGTAAACAATGTGAAGGACATCATCAAAATACATAAACATTCTGTCATCAATTTATAATATCTCCTGTCACATCTGAATACTGGTTCAAGGGAATTTCGGTCTTGGAAAACTTAGTTTCAGTTTAGTTCCCCCCCCCCCTCCCTCCATTAATAAAGATCAATAGTAGAAAAATTTGAAATAAATATGTGGTTTATTATTAAATATGTAGTTTATTCATTTAAAATCGGATAACATCATTAGCAGTTGTAAAATGATACGTAACATTAGTAATTTTGACATGTTTTGACATTTATTAAACATGAGATTTGAGCAGAAATTCGGGCGGTCTAAGAAATTTGGGCTTAGGATTATTCGGTCCAAGGTATATATAAAACTTATGAATTAGATGTATTGGGGAGCGTGCCGCCCCCTCCCACCAACCCCCCTGACGGACCCTGACGGGTCATTAAACAATCATGAAGTGTGCCTAATTGGAAGACCGAATATTCCGATACCGAATTTTCTTGCCACCCTAAATTCTTAAATTTGTTTATGACAGATATTTGTTACTACACTGCTGCAGCTTTATTTGTTAGTCTTACGTCTTTTCTGTTGATAGAAATGAAATGATGCCAAGTTGAAAATTATATTGTAGATATGGCAATTTAGTCGTCCAAATTTATTGCACAATTATTTAACTAGGTTTAAGTTTCTTATGAAGTATTATTTCTTCACCTTTCCGAAGTAGATGTTAGGAGTTCTATAGTTAGAGTTGTAAATGTCGTTGTCCTATCTAACATGCACATTACACATACAGAGCTTGAGACACCCACCGGTGGATGGAATAATTAGATAATTTAATTAGACTTCAAATTATTCAGTGTTATTCTATTGTTGATTTTCCCCAATAAATTTATTCACGTTTCAGTCGAAGTATAAAAGTTACACTGGGCCCTTAACGTTTCAATCGATTAGTTAATTCGATAAGGGATATCAGGTATCTCTTTACATGTGGCTAATTTTTCTCTCCACAAATGGACAGATCAATATCGTTCTCTTATTTGATGTCATTTCCTATTTAACTTAATTGACAATGTGAGAGATTTTTCAAATGGAGATTGGGTGTTTGATTTGAAGGAGAAATCGATGATGAATTTAAATAATTTATATTTCCTATATGTTGAAATTTAATGTAAATTGATCATTGTATTTATATAATGATGACTTTTCTGTGTAGATTCAACATAGAATGCAATAGTTGTATGTACTTATTTTAATTGTCATATTCAAATCTATTTTGACGATACATCTCACACAATTAAGAATGATAGATCTTTCTTTCCTGGAATACATCCTTCTTATTTTGGTAACTTCTTTCTGTTTTCATTATTAATTCAGAGAATTGCAAATATAATTTTACTTTCTGTATTCAGGAATGGTATTATAACCATTTACGTATGATATGGGATAAGAGAAAGATATAAATAGTTTTATTAGTAGTTCCTATAATATTGCAATGAACTTTAATGATTATATTTATGTAATTAAAATCAGTTAATTAGTTTGACTTCTTGAAGCTCCATATTCACATATTTTTACATATTAATTTGGATTTTATTTAAGTTTCATGCTACTTTACAACGTTAATGAATCTGATTATTAAAAATGGCACCTCATAATTCATTACTATTTATTATATTGATCATCATCAAAAATCTACCTTCCTCTCCACTCCCAAGCCTCAATCTGGTATAAAATAGCCAAGCAATGTATTGCTGAGAACAACCGAAAGTAAAATCTAATCGGAAAATTGAAAGCAGTAGATCGTTTGTCATTGTCGATTGCAATAAATATCGATGGTATTTTAACGTAAAGTAAACTAATTTTGTACATTATCATCAGGATTTATTGTATGGAATACCAGACGAGAGACGACAAATTATAAGTTGGTTAAATTTTAAATAGGATATGATTTTCATCTAATTTATTTTATTATTTAATAGAGTATTTTATTACGATTTATTATAAATGCCTATCGAGAGCCAGCGATTACAATTTTTTGACACGGTTCAAGGAGAGCGTCACACTAACTTTACAATTTAGGTAATAGAAGGGGAATGAAAAACTCTTCATCACGATGCATTTGTTTGTGCATTGCATTCAGTCGAGTGCAGTGTTTTATTGAGTCACCCCTTATCATAGGAAGTATTTATCGTTATCATATGGTAAAATGCAGTTAAACCAAACAGAGGCAACCTTTTAGGAATACTTTGGTTCAATGTACGGTAATGCAGTCGATGAGGAATAAAATGGTCCGTTTGTTTTAACAGTGAAGGGAGAATTCAAAAGCCAGTGTCCATATCGTGGCTCTTTGAGGATTATCTTTTATAGTGTAAACAGTTCTTGATTTTGTGTGTCAGGTGAAATGTTTACATTGCAGGGTGCAACTCGAATTTTTAAATTAGTTTTGTGTAAATGAATAAATTTGTAAATTCAACTTTAGTAACTACCTAAATATCATTGTCATAATCAAACGGAACACACTAATAATTTGTAATTATTGAAAAAAAAACCCATATGAACATTTTAAATTAGAAATTTACCTACCTAAATTTGAAGTTATGATAGATTAGATTGGCATTCAATTGAAATCGGTACATACTCGGTAACGACGTACGGGATAAACTTGAAAATTATGAAATAACCGACTCAAAAAAATAGTAGAGGAGAACCGGGAGTTCGGACAGTTTTCGTAAAATATTCAATAATTCGTAAACAATTCCAATTTAACTATTTAAAGATTTTTGTGGTCGATAAAGCATTTTACTTCAATTTTTATTGATATTTAAACCTTCATTCGAAAGTTATAAGACAAAATGTAAGAGGGATTCAAGTGTCCGGATGTTCCTTCCTACTTCCTAGATGGAGATTTGGAAAAATTAATTGTATTTAAAACTTTACCATGATTGTAATGATTGGACATATTCTCCAACAAAATAGAGATAGCTCATGAGTAATCACTGTGAAATTATCCTTATACATATTTAATAGCTATACATCATAAGCAAAATGTATAACTATTTCCGTTTACTTTGGGTATAACTATTTCCTTTTTCTTGGAATTACACTAAAGTTAGTAAATTACATCTTAATTAAAGTATAGTCCATAAGTGTAGATCTTGCTACACCTCCAATTACAACAGCTTTTCTGACAGATAAACCTTTTTGGAATTCATCAAATGTTTTTCGAATACCTTCTTTATTACGGCATCTATCAGTTTTACTTTTAAAATGAAGAGTCATGATTAGGATCGTCAATCTCTAAAATAAAGAAACTAATATAAAAAGTTTGAAACTAACGAATGCTATTTCAATTAAAATAATTAATTTCAAGATCTGAATGTCTTTTTAATAAGAATTACTTTAATAGATTGTAATGGTGGGCTGTATCGGACACAGAGGGAATGTTCGGACACCGTCCGAACCAACCTCAACAGAAGTGTCCGATTCATCCTAAATGACACTTCAAAATTGAAAACATCACCATGTTTTATATTCGTATTATTTTTCAACACACCAAACATAACATAAAATATCAATATAATTCATACCTTTGAGATTGAGAATCAGTTTCGTATTCGTGTAGTCCACACATGATCCAGTTGAAATGTTGAATCACGAAAAATAGCATCGATATTGAAGAAAACGGCAAATTACACCTCGTGGGCGACAAGCTACCTCTACGCATTGGACCTTTCAAATGTCTGACGGTCAACACGTTGTACACATTCGATTGCAATAAGCGGCGAATCGTGCAATTATGAATATTTAAACGAGTTATCCGAACTATCCCTATGGCTGAATGCACCCGGTTCTCCCCCATAATATGTAAAAATTGTCTACAAATGCAACTGTTCTTTGTGTTTGAAATTCGAAAAACCTTCATAAGAATTATTAAAATAGATATTCCATTATCAATTAAAATTATTGAAAACAATGAAAGAGAAAATGTGAAATCTAAAAAAAATTCCATGATAATTCATTATTCGTGTATCTCACTCTCTTTAAAACTTATGAATACTCATTTTAAATGCAATCGTAAGGGTTCGTACCTAAGTTCGTTACTGTGCTTTTTTTTTTGTCTGGGTCGCTTCTGGTATAATGATAATATTAAGTTAGTATAGACTTTATCATCTTAAAAAATGACTTCACATTAACTAGGGTAAGTTATAAGTTATAGAACGAATCCAAATTACCAATAAGATAAGAAGAAACAAATTTGGCCTGTGTTTCGATTAAATAATTTTTCATTTGTGATAGAAATTTAGGAACTATTTCGATAACTCAGATTTCACCCTTTTCATTGTGTAGGCAATGCATGTGATGTGAAATGCATTACAGTTATGCAGTCAGAATAAGAAGATGACAGATAATTATGTGATTATAAGAGTAAATAATAACTATTTGATTTATCTCCACCTCCTTCCTAATCGTGATTTATTTCGTATACTAATTATGAGAAATGCTACAGGAAAATTATAATTTATGTAGCTGTAGTAGAATATAATTTTAACCATTCTAATGTAGATTGTAATGCATTACGTGCAGTGCATTTCTTGTGAAAAGTGCTTTGTTTACCATTATGTACTTTGTAACTTTGATAAAAAATGAAGGGGTGAAATTGACCCCACCATGTAGATCGTTTGATAAAATAAATACCATGCATCCACGGGTTAAAGATAACATACAAGAAGTTTAATCAAAATCGGAGACAAAAAGTTAATCTCGTCATTAAATGGTTAATAGTAAATAATTATGATAGAAATTTAATACAGTTATCATTAATTACTAATTAGAAAAAAAGGACGGTTGGGTGAAGATAATCGAAGTGATACCACCTCATTAACTTAACTTTTATCAATTCGAACACAGTGAGCATTTGATCATTCGATCAATTGTTCATTCGGGCAATCATTTACGAGGAATTCTGTTTCAAGCAATTATTGTGAATTCGAGTATTGTATTTCGATAAATTGTTTCCAAGTAGTTTACCTATAATAAGTGAACTGCGCCAGAAAAGAATCCAGAACAACTAATATTATGCCTAGATGTTTTTTCTTCAAAATTTTTCGAATTGACTTTTCTATTAGTGCGTTCTTATCTCTTGCCTAAAAAAAGAAGGTGTGCTAAATTGTAGGCCCCTGGGTTAAAATCTTCATCGAACCTAAAAACCAAAATAACAGGTAAAAATGAATTTTTTAAATCATCTAGATAGTATTTTCCAGTTTGTAATATCGTAGTATCGAGTCCGGCGGCGAATGATCCGGCGGGAAGAAGCCCTAGTGCCGATTTTTCTCATATGCATTAATTCTTATATTGTTCAAATATTGCAACCGGTAAATACTCCTGTTTATTTAAAATCCATCTAAGCTCAAAGAACAGCTCTTAGTTAATTTTATATTCATTAAACTATCCAGAACACCCCCGCGGGAAGGCCTATACGAACAGTTCCACCCCATCCTGCCCTTACCTTGGCGATATAAAACTCACTTAATCAAATTAGTATGCATATTATTTTGTGTCAAATGGTGGTAGTTTTTCCTGGCTTCAATTCTTGTCCGCATGAAGCCGTCTCACTTATGATCTCCCCAAACATCTGAAGGAGATCTCTACCTGTCACCATTTTTATTACTCTCTATAGTCTATACGGCTTTGGTTGTTACAGTGAAATTAACTGACAGAAGAAGTCTTTTTTGCTCTGAGTAAATAGCTTCTTTAAGTCACTTCTTGTCACCAACATGGTGATTTGTATAGATTTGTATAAAAATACTTAGCTATAATCATATTTGAATTATTGTTTTCAATCACCGAAAAGTATTCATTTAGAGAGAGAAATCGCGTCTATTCTTTTCTAATCCAAAGCGTTAATACTTGCATTGCAAATTAATAACAAATGACATAGCGTACTCCAACTCTACATTTTCAACATAGTGTAATAATCGTATGTAAATTAACTTTATTGAACGCGATATCGCATTAATCAACACTCTAACGACAGCGCAATGAAAAGCTATTGAAAAATATTACACTGCACAAGTTTCATTAATTTCTGATGATAGCAGAAATGATTGATGACGATTGATAGGAAGGTAAAAAACAGCATGTACTATTAGAGAAAAAAGTCACTGTGATGATGTACTATCAGAGAAAAGAGTCACTGCGATGATGTACTATTAGAGAAGAGTCACTGTGATGATGTACTATTAGAGAAAAGAGTCACTTTGATGATGTACTATCAGAGAAAAGAGTCACTGCGATGATGTACTATTAGAGAAGAGTCACTGTGATGATGTACTATCAGAGAAAAGAGTCACTTTAATGATGTACTATTAGAGAAAAGAGTCACTGTGATGATATACTGTCAGAAAAAAGAGTCACTGTGATGATGTACTATCAGAGAAAAGAGTCACTGTGATGATGTACTATCAGAGAAAAGAGTCACTATGTTGATAAAATATCAGATATATTAGTCAATGTGATGATGTACTGTCAGAGAAGAGAGTCACTGTGATGATGTACACTCAGAGAAAAGAGTCACTGTGATGATGTACTGTAAGAGAAGAGAGTCACTGTGATGATGTACTATCAGAGAAAAGAGTCACAGTGGTGATGTACTGTCAGAGAAGAGACACTGTGATGATGTACTATGAGAGAGAAGAGTCACAGTGATGATGTACTATGAGAGAAAAGAGTCACAGTGATGATGTACTATGAGAGAAAAGAGTCACAGTGATGATGTACTATGAGAGAAAAGAGTCACTGTGGTGATGTACTATGAGAGAAAAGAGTCACTGTGATGGTGTACTATGAGAGAAAAGAGTCACTGTGATGATGTACTATCAGAGAAAAGAGTCACTGTGATGATGTACTATCAGAGAAAAGAGTCACTGTGATGATGTACTATCAGAGAAAAGAGTCACTGTGATGATGTACTATCAGAGAAAAGAGTCACTGTGATGATGTACTATCAGTGAAAAGAGTCACTGTGGTGATGTACTATGAGAGAAAAGAGTCACTGTGTTGATGTACTATGAAAGAAAAGACTCACAGTGTTGATGTACTATCAGAGAAAAGAGTCACTGTAATGATGCACTATCAGAGAAAAGAGTCACTGTGGTGTTGTACTATGAGAGAAAAGACTCACAGTGTTGATGTACTATCAGAGAAAAGAGTCACTGTAATGATGCACTATCAGAGAAAAGAGTCACTGTGGTGATGTACTATGAGAGAAAAGAGTCACAGTGATGATGTACTATCAGAGAAAAGAGTCACTGTGATGATGTACTATCAGAGAAAAGAGTCACTGTGATGATGTACTATCAGTGAAAAGAGTCACTGTGATGATGTACTATCAGTGAAAAGAGTCACTGTGATGATGTACTATCAGAGAAAAGAGTCACTGTGATGATGTACTATCAGAGAAAAGAGTCACTGTGATGATGTACTATCAGTGAAAAGAGTCACTGTGGTGATGTACTATGAGAGAAAAGAGTCACAGTGATGATGTACTATGAGAGAAAAGACTCACAGTGTTGATGTACTATCAGAAGAAAGAGTCACTGTAATGATGTACTATCAGAGAAAAGAGTCACTGTGATGATGTACTATCAGAGAAAAGAGTCACTGTAATGATGCACTATCAGTGAAAAGAGTCACTGTGGTGATGTACTATGTGAGAAAAGAGTCACTGTGATGATGTACTATCAGAGAAAAGAGTCACTGTGGTGATGTACTATGAGAGAAAAGACTCACAGTGTTGATGTACTATCAGAGAAAAGAGTCACTGTAATGATGCACTATGAGAGAAAAGAGTCACTGTGGTGATGTACTATGAGAGAAAAGACTCTCAGTGTAGATGTACTATCAGAGAAAAGAGTCACTGTAATGATGCACTATCAGAGAAAAGAGTCACTGTGGTGATGTACTATGAGAGAAAAGACTCACAGTGTTGATGTACTATCAGAGAAAAGAGTCACTGTAATGATGCACTATCAGAGAAAAGAGTCACTGTGGTGATGTACTATGAGAGAAAAGAGTCACAGTGATGATGTACTATGAGAGAAAAGACTCTCAGTGTTGATGTACTATCAGAGAAAAGAGTCACTGTGATGATGTACTAACAGAGAAAAGAGTCACTGTGATGATGTACTATCAGTGAAAAGAGTCACTGTGATGATGTACTATCAGAGAAAAGAGTCACTGTGATGATGTACTATCAGAGAAAAGAGTCAGTGTGATGATGTACTATAAGAGAAAAGAGTCACTGTGATGATGTACTATCAGAGAAAAGAGTCACTGTGATGATGTACTATCAGTGAAAAGAGTCACTGTGGTGATGTACTATGAGAGAAAAGAGTCACTGTGTTGATGTACTATGAGAGAAAAGACTCACAGTGTTGATGTACTATCAGAGAAAAGAGTCACTGTAATGATGCACTATCAGAGAAAAGAGTCACTGTGGTGATGTACTATGAGAGAAAAGACTCACAGTGTTGATGTACTATCAGAGAAAAGAGTCACTGTAATGATGCACTATCAGAGAAAAGAGTCACTGTGGTGATGTACTATGAGAGAAAAGAGTCACAGTGTTGATGTACTGTGAGAGAAAAGACTCACAGTGTTGATGTACTATCAGAGAAAAGAGTCACTGTGATGATGTACTATCAGAGAAAAGAGTCACTGTGATGATGTACTATCAGTGAAAAGAGTCACTGTGATGATGTACTATCAGAGAAAAGAGTCACTGTGATGATGTACTATCAGAGAAAAGAGTCACTGTGATGATGTACTATCAGTGAAAAGAGTCACTGTGGTGATGTACTATGAGAGAAAAGAGTCACAGTGATGATGTACTATGAGAGAAAAGACTCACAGTGTTGATGTACTATCAGAGGAAAGAGTCACTGTAATGATGTACTATCAGAGAAGAGAGTCACTGTGGTGATGTACTATCAGAGAAAAGAGTCACTGTAATGATGCACTATCAGTGAAAGAGTCACTGTGGTGATGTACTATGAGAGAAAAGAGTCACAGTGTTGATATACTATCAGAGAAAAGAGTCACTGTAATGATGCACTATCAGAGAAAAGAGTCACTGTGATGATGTACTATCAGAGAAAAGAGTCACTGTGATGATGTACATCAGAGAAAAGAGTCACTGTGATGATGTACTGTCAGAGAAAAGAGTCACTGTGATGATGTACTATCAGAGAAAAGAGTCACTGTGATGATGTACTATCAGAGAAAAGAGTCACTGTGGTGATGTACTATCAGAGAAAAGAGTCACTGTGATGATGTACTATCAGAGAAAAGAGTCACTGTGATGATGTACTATCAGAGAAAAGAGTCACTGTGATGATGTACTATCAGAGAAAAGAGTCACTGTGATGATGTACTATCAGAGAAAAGAGTCTCTGTGATGATGTACTATCAGAGAAAAGAGTCACTGTGATGATGTACTATCAGAGAAAAGAGTCACTGTGATGATGTAATATCAGAGAAAAGAGTCACTGTGATGATGTACTATCAGAAAAAAGAGTCACTGTGATGAAATACTATCAGATAAAAGAGTCACTGTGATGATGTACTATCAGAAAAAAAAGTCACTGTGATGATGTACTATCAAAGAAAAGAGTCACTGTGATGATCTGCCATCAGAAAAAAAGTCACTGTGATGATGTACTATCAGAGAAAAGAGTCACTGTGATGATGTACTATCAGTGAAAAGAGTCACTGTGATGATGTACTATGAGAGAAAAGAGTCACTGTGATGATATACCATTAGAAAAAAAAGAGTCACTGTGATGATGTACTATCAGAGAAAAGAGTCACTGTGATGATGTACTATCAGAGAAAAGAGTCACTGTGATGATGTACTATCAGAGAAAAGAGTCACTGTGATGATGTACTATCAGAGAAAAGAGTCACTGTGATGATGTACTATCAGAGAAAAGAGTCACTGTGATGATGTACTATCAGAGAATAAAGTCACTGTGATGATGTACTATCAGAGAAAAGAGTCACTGTGATGATGTACTATCAGAGAAAAGAGTCACTGTGATGATGTACTATCAGAGAATAAAGTCACTGTGATGATGTACTATCAGAGAAAAGAGTCACTGTGATGATGTACTATCAGAGAAAAGAGTCACTGTGATGATGTACTATCAGAGAAAAAAGTCACTGAGAAGATGTACTATCAGAGTTAACAGTATAAATTATTAGTTTTTAAATTGTATAGCAAATGTACTTGGTACTTTAAAGTATTCTAAAAAGTACTTGGTACTTGTACTTTGAGAGTACTTTATTATTTGAGTACTTGGGCAACTACTTCAAGTACATTGATTTACGAGTACTTGTACTTTGTACTTAAGTACTTTCGATGTACTTTTCGCCCATCTCTGCCTATAGGTAACGTAAAATGACCGGAAGTAAATCGTATAAAAAATATATGAAAGTAAATTGTAAATTAAATTAGGAAAATGACCTGAAATATTACGCACAATTGAAATTATAGGTACTTTTAATTATTAATCTTCTTATCGTCTGTATAAATGAACATTAAATGGATTAAAAAATGCAATAATATAATTTATATACTGTAATTTTTTAAAACTTAATATATAATCACTAATCAGTACCCCCACCCCAAGATACGCATCTCCCAGTAAACACAGCGGCATCGAAATAACGTCATCTCGATACCAGGCTTTTCTCGAAATGATGTCGAAAATAGAGCTAAAATCCGCTATCTGACATCGTTTTGGCATCGATTCAAAGATGCCGTGCACCACAAGACGGCATCGAATATACATATACTTCGAGATGAAAAATCCCAAATGATGCGTCGAATAGAAGCAAACCTTTGCTACTACCATAGTCTGTATCGAACTGACGCCTAATTATATACCTAATATGCTTCGAAACCATATCAACTCATATCCAATAAATTCTAAAATTAAAATTGAATTTTCTCACTTTATTGCATATAATGTACTTAGGTTAGGTGCATATCAATTTAATTAATGTTACAAATTAAATTTGAATAAATGAAGTGAAGCGTCTGGGTATCGAACCTGCAGCAGGCTATCCTGCAGTTATATCACTCAAATGCACCTCTGTCACTGTGCCACCGTGGATGCATTTCACTAAAGAAAATTTTTGATATTAAATGACTCGGAGATACTTAGAGATATTTTAAAGTGAATATAACAACATAGGCCAGAACCGTTTTTATAACCAAAATAAAAACTTGTTATTATTACAAACTGTATACAATAAGATGGTCCATTTTTTATAGAATTGTAACTTCTTAAAAATTCCATTCTCTCTGAGTTCAAATTAAAGGAAATGTTTTGAGGCCACGACTTAGAATAAAGGTGAAAGATCTGTGATGAAAGTTCAGTGTAATGAATGAATTAAAATTAGACCATAGATTAACTCTCACTCAGAATATATATATAGGTGAATAATTTGTTTGATATTTTGGCGTATATATTTGTGTTTCACAGAACAAACAAGGATTCTGTGCTCTGTGACATATTTTCAGCAGAACGATATGTTCCAAGTTATTAATAGGGTCTATATTTTCGAACACGTGTTAAAGGAAAATATCATATATAAATAATATTTAACTAATAACTACTATTTAATTAGTAACATTATAACAGAAGGCGTGATGCCAATTGAAATGAAAGTTAAATAATGATTATTATATAGAGATTTAATGAGTCCGATTACCACTCTAAGTTTAATTATCTATAATGTGAATCACTGAATTTTGAATAGTCTCATTTGATGCTTTTGACAGTAGATGAAAGCTTAAGTTATCGATATGGGATTCCGCATTTTACGTAGAAAAATTATTTAGGTATTAATTTTTATTTCTAAACTTTTATTTTAATTGGTATTATAATAGGTACTTGTTGGTATCACGGATACCTTGCATTATAAGGAAAAAATAAATACAGTAAAACTCCTGTGTTATGAAGTTTTTCGTTATGAATCACTCGAGTAATGAAGGACCTGAGTTATAAAATGCACCGCGGAGTTATGAAGTATTTTCAATTAGGGTAAGGAGGGGCAGCCTGCCCAATCCAAATTTCAAAGTCATATTGTAGGCGTAATTTTAATAGTTATGATAATCTTTTTTCATATAATGATTCCCAAGACATTTTAAGATTGTAATATGAAACCATTTTCTCGCACTATTGATACAAAAAAATTAGACCCATTTTTCTGGAAATGGTCAAAAGGGCTCATAGCCCCATGGTACGAGGTAATGGGCCCAATACCATGAGGCATTCAGCCTCATGGTATTGTTTTCAGCCATTTCTTAACCTCAAAATGTATTAATTTGTCTATAAAAGGATATAAAGAAGATTAAAAGTATTATATTGCATTCAGTTGTTTATTTATATGAAATTTTGCACTTATTTTCGGTGTGGGACACAATTTTAGTATTTCTTCACGAACACTAGTATCGAGCTGAAGATCAGGAGCAATAATTCTTGGTT
>CANNZV010001707.1:154241-288031 GCA_947561585.1 Caprella mutica
CACCTGGGTTCTTCACTTTCATGTCTCCATGCCTTTTTTTAGTTCTATGTGGAATTTTATAAGTTTTGCTGACTGAATTTACAGACTTTCCATTACTTATGTCTGTGAGTGTTTTGCTCAAATCATACGTGGAATACTGAGCGATGTTCGTTATTCTTTTTTTAGTGGCAAACCATTGTGTTAACTGACAAACCTGAAATGGATAAACATACGATAGTTTAATATTAAACTTAAAATAACCAGAAAGGGTTTTGAGCCCACCTGGGCTTAAAGCCCCAACACTTATATAGGCTCTCAACCCCATCCGGTACGAACAAATGAATATCACCATTACTATCTACTAAATAAACTTAAGGAAGCTGTGAAAAGTGATAAATACTGATAATAACTGTATTAATAACATAATAACCTGCATTGATGATAATCGAAAGATAAAGTTATGATAAAATGATTTGAAAACTTCATATAAATTCAAAAAGTACAAAAAATAGCAACAAAATGTAAAAGTACGATGAATTGAACTGCACTGACCTAAATAAGTACGCCGCACACCATGATAGTCTCAGAATCTCAAATTAATTTTTCACTGCTGAGAAAAGCGGCTTGGGCCTGTAACCCCGATTGGGCTCAATACCCCTCCTTACCCTATAGAAAACGATATACGTCATGATCGAATTTCGTCCTAGTTTTCACTCAAAGACCATAGTTATCTCCAAGATTTTAATCATAGAAAACAATCAGTGTCCTTGAGCCATGTAGAAACCAAAATTTCATTACTCAAGAATTTCACTGTATTTTTATACGACTACCTATAGGCTAACAGACCACAGAAAATAGGAGACTCATCAGAGCTTTTCTATAACTTTTTACACGCATCGAATACCTATCGTTTATATATCTATATTTATGCATCGTTTTCATAGATAGATCTATCTATCAATTTCGTTACTAATTTTCGATGTATTAAATCATATATCGATTCGACATATAAAATAGTCAATAGAAGGAGATTTATTATGTCGATTTCAGTTTTTTTTCATGTATCGATTCGATTTAAATTAATTAATAAATTTAGATACCCGCTGTCCTATAGCTTTGAATTCGATATAGGAAGATATCGAATCAACAGACCGGTGTTTACAGGGTCATATCCCTCAATTCACCCAATATTTCACCCCTGCAATAGGCTCCTTCTCCATGGGGACTGTCACAAGCGGAGTAATACACTTTAAAATGCCATATGCAAAGAATAAGAAAGGTCAAAAATGCGATAATAGCATACCACAGCTGACGGATACACTTTTCCGCGATAGTACATCTCGTAATATATATGAAATAATATTGTTTAGTTAAGTAAATATACTCTACAATCAAAATAACTATAAAATGAAATTACTTACCATCTATGGCCGTTTACTAGTTATTGAGGGTTGTAATTAACACAACACCTCACAGGTTGAGGATTAATGACTAAATAATTTGCTGGTGGACGGTGGTTATCATTTTCTAACGAAATATCATACAGAGAGGGGGAGAAAACTCTACTTTTAATAACAACAAAACACATATTAACAAGAAAGTCTTAAACAATATAATATTGGAAATAACTATTATCTTTTATCAAAATGTGCAATGAGATTTAAGAAAATATATAACTAGTATGTACCTACCCGTGCAAAATCATTGACCACGTAATCAAAAGTTATTTCATGAAGATCTATAACCAAATATTTCCGATGCGAGTATCTGTATACCAGGTGACGTCATGAGTCGCTCGCGTGACGTCACACTTTCGCGTCATTTTCAAGTGCGAGTATCCTTCTAATTATTTAATTCATGGGCCGGAGGTTTCCAAAAAATTTCAGCCCATTCTGTTGGATAGTCTCTGAAAATAACCTGGAAAGTATGTCGAATTAATTCCTATCCATCCCATTATAAATCAAGTGTTAATATTTCGAAAACCCGTTTGAATTTCGAAAAATCCTATTTAGATGTTGAAATTCGACACGACTTTATAAAAAGTTGTAAAATTTTAAGTCTCTAGGTCTACCCGTTTGTGAGTAATATTGCTCCAAGTAACACACACACACACAGACAGACAGATGTAGCGTATTATAATTTATATATATAGATGTACAGGCATCCCCCATTTTAGTTACCAAATCACGACTCAGTTTAATTACCAAACAGTAACTAAAGCGAAAAAAAGTAACAAGAAATTTATAATTGTCACTCCTTGATTATATATCTCATTTTCTATCAGTTATAGGAAGAATTTTTTTTACAGTTATTACTTATTAGAGTAGGTACTACGTATATAAGCATATTAATAATAATATACACTTTTCATTGTTTATGACTGTGATGAAAAAGTTTAGTCGTACATTTATTAATTGTTTTAAAATCCAACAATAGCTTAAAGGTCCTCTCCAAGCAAATATTTTTATTGACTTATTCAACGAGGCTAATGTTTCTTATCATTTTGCTGCAAACCGCATCGAATTTGGTAGCATATTTTTAATTTTATATGCTTTTAAAGATTTTATAATCAAAACTCTACAAAACCTATTTCACTTCCGACTTACTAATTTAAGAAATTTTCAGCCTGAAGAAAAAGAATGTACACCATTTGTTTTGATTGTCAACTAAGTAATATGTTTAATAAATTTATTTAATATTCGTGTAAAGATATAAAATTGAATGAATTTATAATAAAAACGTTTATATACTTTAGGAAACAATTAATATCTAAAATAAAGGCCGAAAATGCATGGTTGTTTATAAAATTCAAATTTTTAATCAAAACAAAGAGTGTAAAATCTTCTTCTTGAGCATCAGATTAGTGATTTGCTTAAAGGTCCCCTCCAAGCAAATATTTTTATTGCCTTATTCAACTAAGCTAATGTTTCTTATCATTTTGCTGCAAACCGCATCGAATTTGGTAGCATATTTTTAATTTTATATGCTTTTAAAGATTTTTATATTCAAAACTCTACAAAACTTATTTTCCATCCGACTTACTAATTTAAGAAATTTTCCGCCTGAAGAAAAAGAATGTACACCATTTGTTTTGATTGTCAACTAGGTATTAGGTTTAATAAATCCATTTAATATTCGAGAAAAGGTATAAAATTGAATGAATTTATAATAAAAACGTTTATATACTTTAAGAAACAATTAATATCTAAAATAATGACCGAAAACGCATGGTTTGTATATAAAATTCAAATTTGTAATCAAAACAAAGAGTGTACAATCTTCTTCTTGAGCATCAGATTAGTGATTCGCTCAACTGTTGCTCACAGAGTATTCAAAAACTTTAAAAACAAATAATAAAATATTTACTGAACAGAATTGTATGCGGTTTGCAGAATAATGATCGTAGACCTTAGTTCTATAATATTATGTAATAAACTCATTTTTTTCCCGGAGCCTGGAGAGGACCTTTAATTGTTGCTCACAGAGTATTAAAAAACTTTAAAAACAAATTGCAAAATATATACTGAACAGAATTGTATACGGTTTGCAGTATAATGATCGTAGACCTTAGTTCTATAAAATTATGTAATAAACTCATTTTTTTCCCGGAGCCTGGAGAGGACCTTTAACACTCACTCAGTATAGGTGAGTAATTAATAGATACTTAGATTTCTATAATTATTGTGCTACATTTAACAAACAACAATTTTATGCTCTATGAGATATTTTTGGTAGTAGGTACTAAGTTCCAAGTTATTGGTTGGTTCTACAATTTCTGACATGTCAGAAAAGAAAATATTATAATTAATTTAACTTCTATTCTAATTGGATACCAATTGAAACAAAAGTTGAATAATGATTATTATATAAAGATTTTCACGTGTTCGAAATTGTAAAGTTGAATTTCTGAACCAATTGCTTCTAACAATCTCATCTGGATTATAATTTTGATGTTGATTTTTTTAGTTACCGTGAAACACAGTACAGAGAATATAATAGTATCACAGAGCTATAGGGGGGATATTAGGAGGCCTACCGCGTGTCCCGGTAGGCTGTGACGTCACATGTCAACAATGGTGCGTACGTTTGTACGTACAGTACAAACACAAAAGATGGCTGCAACACACCCAACTTTTGTTAAATAACGTTATCGGTGATATTTTTTTAATTCCACATTACCGCATGTTATTATCCAATCTTTATAGTCATACGGACGAAAATTAAAAAATGACTGTTGATGAAATTGCTACTGGTCCTTTTACACCCAAAATAATAACAAATTTTTAGTCTTGTAGAAGACGATTTATTCAAGATAATTAGATCATTAGTCAGAACGGTCGATTGGCCGCCATCTTAATTCTCTATTCCACGTGACCCACAGCAATTCTGTTTACTATGACGTGACCTCTTGCTTACATACATGACGTCACAGCCTACCCAAAATAAATTTGAATAATACATGTAACTGGGGTACTATACTATTCTGTTTACTATGCCGTGAAATAATCACAAAAAATTGTCTCCGTTTTTTATGTCTACGGACGGTTCATATTTAGAAACATGACTCGAAATAAGTAGGTACAACTTATATTAAAGTGAGTTGTACTTAAAATTAATAGAATTAATTTTGATTTTAATAACTGAAAACCTGAGGTTTTGTGTGAAAACAATTTTTCTACAACAGCTTAGCACACGCCCATGAGTAGCGCCGCGGAGATATATCTTACGGCAGTCATGTTTCGAAATAAGAACCGTTCGTAGACATAGAAAACGGAGATAATTTTTTGTGATTATTTCACGGTAACTAAAAAAGTAAAAATTATAATCCAGGTGAGTTTAATAGAAGCAAATTATTGGTTCAGAAATTCATCATGTCCCATTTTAGGGTTAGTTCCGTGTTATTGCACGGTTCCATATTTTCGAACACGTGAAAATCTTTATATAGTAATAATTATTTAACTTTTTTCCAATTGGTATTCATGATACCAATTAGAATAGAAGTTAAATAATAATTTATGTTTATAATATTTTTTTCTGACGTGTTCAAAATGGTAGAACGCAACCAATAACTTGGAGCTTAGTACCCTACTACCAAAAATATTTCATAGAGCATAAAATTGCTATTTGTTAAATGTAGCACAATAATTATAGAAGTCTAAGTATCTATTAATTACTCACCTATATACTGAGTGAGAGTTAACCTATGGATGGATTTTAAAACATTTATTAAATGCACGACTTTAAACTTTTTCATCACAGTCACAAACAATGAAAGACTGTATTTTATTAAAAATATGCGTAGATACGTTTTACTCTAATAATAAATTTTCTTTCTATAACTCATAGAGAATGAGGTATAAATCAAGGAATGACAATTATTTATTTCTTGTTACTTTTATTCGCGTTAGTTACCGTTTAGTACCTAAACTGAGTCGTGATTTGGTAATTAAAGCGGGTTATGCCTGTATCTACTATCTACATAGTAGCAACTATAGTATCGACTCATCGAGTGATGATCTTGAAGGTGCTCATTTACAGACATGTTTTCCAGTAACATCTGAAATTTAAGAATTATTCCCTGAATCGTACCTTGTTAATCTTGACCTCTCAGTAGTACTTCCATGCTTCTCAGAGAAAGGTCGTTTGTCGCTCCCAATTTCTTTTGTAAAGTTTTGTGAATACCCCTGGATTGAATTGAAGTTGTGAACTAGAAGTACATCAGAGATGAGTGCTCTAGAGAGGACACCACTCAAAGAAAGGAAACAGGTTGAAGAAGAAAAAAAGTCTGGGACTGGTGACCGACTGGATGGGGAGTAGCCGGTGAAGATGAGGGTGGTCCAGTCTGAAAAGAAGTTTTCCTCAGACCCTGGATTTTTTCCTAGAAATTGGGATTTGGGTGCAGCAAATAACATGGGAACATACCTAGGAATTAAATAGGTTTGTCCACAGGATTAATCCACAAATCCATCCTGCTGTACTTTTCAGACTGGAGGGTGGTAAGGACTAAGGAGAAGCTGGTAAGGTGTCTGAAAGCAAGGAGGAGAAAGACAGGGAAATTTGTCCGTAGTGTAAATTAAGGGTGAATAGTGCGGAGTGATAGGTAGGGTGTTTGTGTCAGTAATCGGCATACCTCTAGTAATCGGAATAGCAGACACATTGAGCATAATTTTCTATATAATATATTAAGGAATAGAGGCATACGTACTAAATTATTAAAGAATCAACCACTATAATTGATTAGTAATTCTTTCTAATCATTTAACCTCACAAATTAACAATAACAGGTAGCTTCCAATCATTGTCGGAAAGTCAAGTTATCGGTCAGTTCGTTGTATTTTTCAAAAGAGAACGGTTCCTCTTTGAAACTCCTGAGTGTGTTTCAGTAGCTTTTAATGTACCAGGTGTATGTTTTTCTAGATGTACATTTTACGATCTATCAGTGCATTTTAAAATTTAAGCAAACAAATACTTACCTTTTATTTAAAATGGTATTCCGATTTCTAGATTATCAGAACATCTGATTTTAATGTTCGGACAGACTGGCCGATTAAACATAGAATCCATCCGTCCACCCTGACGATTACTGGAAAAACCTCCCGTCATGCGTCCGATAACAAACTGGTATTTTAACTAATTAATTTATATCGTTACATTGGCCGATAACATTAATGAATAAATTTTGAGATAGTTAGGCTTGTATATTCTCCGAATAAAGTACGTTATTACATATGATAACAAGATATGATTACTTTAACGTCAAATATATAAATATTTTACATAATCATACCCACTTATATAGTGTCCCGTGTGAATTATATATGGCGTTTGTCAATAACCAAAATACGTAAAATTCAATCAGAAGGATTTAGAATCAACAGAAACCCGGACTTCCACTCCAGGTTGTGACGTCATTGATAGCGACAAAGAATGGTTGAATCTACATCACAATAGTGGAAGAGGGCAAACTAGAGGGAATGTAGAAAGCATATATATCGGCATTTATTTTTTAATGGGACATTCGAATTATGTCCCGTTTAAACTTAAACAAAGCAACATTTATTTAGGGGCCGAAAATTACTTTTTCAATGAAAATCTAATTGAGGTAAATCAATTTCAAAATAATTTTATCAGTAAATAAAATGTGTTATAGACTTATAGTTAGCATTATAATAAGGCTAAGATATCTGCAACTAAATAGACATGAAATGCACATGACAATTACGGCTTGCTTTTATTTAAGATAGTTACCCCTTTTTTCAGAACTATTATAATCAAAGAAAACGTATAGAGGCTAAAACTAAATTAATTGATATTACTAAATACCAATCTGAGTCTTCTGAGAAATGAATAAATTAAGCATTGATTGTCAATTTTAAAATATCTGAATATAATCTATGTATACTTGGCAGACGAATCAAATATATAATAAACCTTAATTTAAAGTAGCCGTTGATTCTTAAAGCGGCCGGGTAATTATTTCCTCTTGCATGTAGAAGGTAGCAGTTGTAGGAGCTTCAGCTAATGTAAATAAATAATCACATTTATATAAAAAATAACTTAGTTTTCAATTCTGGTGTATGGCAAACAACAATGTATACCATGTTCAAACTTTCGAATGAAATGACAACACTAAAATATAACGTACTTTTAACCATTGACGAAGTGTTTGATTGTGTGTATGGCCTATGGGTAGGTAATAATAATATAAGCATAATACTTACTATTACTTAGTACAGTAGGAATTACGTTAATAAAAATACATATTGATTGTATAGACTATAGATATTAGGTATGACTAAATCTATTACTAGTGGAACTGGAACTGGAACTTGGTCGGTATAGGCTTGTTAGCGCCACCGGTTTCACCTCACCTTCCTCCGATAACCTTCCGCAGGGCCGTCACCCCGCCAGCCGCCTCACACACCTCACCCCCCCTAGTAATTAGAAGCGGGAGAATAATTATACCATGATCAGTCACTAATCAACAAGTATGACGAACATTAGTTCCTTATGATTGGCCACCTGACGATAATAGAATTGGAAGTGACCGAACATAGATATTGCTATGACGATTACTAGCATTTTAGACTAATGGGACATTTTTACTTTTAATTGCATAAGTAATAATATAAATGTGTTTATGTGTAAAGCGATTGGAAAGATAAAAATTCCAGCTTTGTAATGATAGTTGCATCGCGTTGGTAGCGTTTATATGTGACTTGTTATTGTTATTTGTTTTTAATTTATCCTTAAGTGACCGATTACTGGCACAAACACCCTATGTGATTTGTGTAAGATGTGGTTCCATGTACCTAGTCTTCAGAAGTTAAATCAGAATGTGAAGTGATGACAAAGGAGGCCCGGAGGAGTGTGATATGACATAAGAGATCCAAACTGTAGTCTGTATTTCATAGTAAAATCTACTGACTTGTAAGTTGTAGGTGGAATTTTTCTCCATTGAAAATAATATTCTGGCAAAGTCGGTGGATTTATCACTTATAGCTATTTATTCCTATGTTACCCCCAGTCTGCAGAATATGGGATATTTTTAACATTTTCTGTGCGAACAATCCTTAATTTCCTCCTATATTTACATGTGTTCTGTTTTACTGAGAACAGAAGCCAAAATTGAGGATTTTTTGGAGAACAGTTTCCCAGCAGTTCCTGCAGTCTGGTGTTACCCAGACTGTATTTCATGGTTTTCTCTATTGAATTTTTGAAAATAATATTCTGGCAAAGTCGGTGAATTTTTAGCTATTTATTCCTATGTTACCATTAATTTTCTGTGGAAAAATGGGTAAAATGTTGGTGGATCAGCCAAATTACTGGAAATTTATGGTGGATTTTTTCAGCTTTTTCAAAAAGTCAGTGGAATTTTGTGCACCAAATACAGACTGGTATGTTACCATTAATTTTGTGTGAATTTTGGTGGTAAAATGTTGGTGGATCAGCCAAATTACTAGACATTTATGGTGGATTTTTTCAGCTTTTTCAAAAAGTCAGTGGAATTTTGTGCACCAAATACAGACTGGTAAAATAAAGAGATTGATATCTGATGAGAAGGTGAGATGGTCCATGCCAGTCTGGAAAACTGCTTAGGCTAACAAATGAATTCTATATGCTAAATGCTGCGGATTATACAATTTTAAGCAATTTACCATTAATTTTTTAAGTCTGTAAAACTCCAACAGAGTAATTAGTTCATCAGAAAGCACCTATTTTTCCAGACTGGGGTCCATGCATGATGCTTCAAAGTATGGACAAAGTCGCCAGTATACTTGCAACTTTTGAGGGACGAAATTAGTTGATAAAGTGACAAAAAACCTATAAATCACTCCTAAAACAGTCTCCACTCTCTAGAGATACCTATGTGTCAACTTTTAGATGTCCAGCATAACTGCATAAAGATGTTTTCAAGTGTAAAACTTCACTAGGAAGTCAAATTTCTCCTTTAAAGTATCTTAAATGTGGTGACCTGGACCCATCTTCTGACTTAAACTGGCGACTTTCTTGTCACACTTTGAAACCTTGGAGTTGGTATTGTCATTGATGCAATGTGAAAGTAGATGAAGTGATGGACCGGAATAAAAGGTTAGCAGAGGAAAACAAGCAGATGAAGAAGGTGATTGGTCAGATTAGGGAGCAGATGGAGAAGACCAGTCTGCAGAATATGGAACATTTTTCAAAGACTCTCTGCGGGAGTTTTTGATTGAATTTTAGAAAATGGAGATTTCTGCGAGAGATCTTTAATTAATTCCTATGTTACCATTAATTTAGCTGCGGGAGATTTTGAATTAATTCCTATTACCATTAATTTAACTGCGGGAGATTCTTAATCTTCTGCTGAGAGTAGCTCTCTCAAATTAAAGTCTCTGAGGGAGAGGAGACACATTCTGCAGACTGAGGATAAGATGAACAGAAAGTATGTAAAGATGGTTAAAGTGGAGGCCAGATTGCATTAGTTGTTGTCCAAGAGCCGCCATTTCACCAACAGGTTATTCGAAGAGCCGTGGGAAATATCCTGTCTGAGCCGTGGGATAAAAGCTGCAAGCCGTGGGATAAAAGCTGCAAGCCATGGGATAAAAAATGCGAGCCGTGGGATAAAAACTGCGAGCAGTGGGATAAAAACTGCGAGCCGTTGGATAAAAACTGCGAGCCGTTGGATAAAAACTGCGAGCCGTTGGATAAAAACTGCGAGCCGTGGGATAAAAACTGCGAGCCGTGGGATAAAAACTGCGAGCAGTGGGATATAAACTGCGAGCAGTGGGATATAAACTGCGAGCCGTTGGATAAAAACTGCGAGCCGTGGGATAAAAACTGCGAGCCATGGGATAAAAACTGCGAGCCGTGGGATAAAACCTATGAGCCGTGGGATAAAACCTATGAGCCGTGGGATAAAACCTATGAGCCGTGGGATAAAAACTGCGAGCCGTGGGATAAAAGCTGCGAGCCGTTGGATAAAAGCTGCGAGCCGTTGGATAAAAGCTGCGAGCCGTTGGATAAAAGCTGCGAGCCGTTGGATAAAAGCTGCGAGCCGTTGGATAAAAGCTGCGAGCCGTTGGATAAAAGCTGCGAGCCGTTGGATAAAAGCTGCGAGCCGTTGGATAAAAACTGCGAGCCGTTGGATAAAAGCTGCGAGCCGTGGGATAAAAGCTGCGAGCCGTTGGATAAAAGCTGCGAGCCGTTGGATAAAAGCTGCGAGCCGTTGGATAAAAACTGCGAGCCGTTGGATAAAAGCTGCGAGCCGTTGGATAAAAGCTGCGAGCCGTTGGATAAAAGCTGCGAGCCGTTGGATAAAAGCTGCGAGCCGTTGGATAAAAGCTGCGAGCCGTTGGATAAAAGCTGCGAGCCGTTGGATAAAAGCTGCGAGCCGTTGGATAAAAACTGCGAGCCGTTGGATAAAAGCTGCGAGCCGTGGGATAAAAGCTGCGAGCCGTTGGATAAAAGCTGCGAGCCGTTGGATAAAAGCTGCGAGCCGTTGGATAAAAGCTGCGAGCCGTTGGATAAAAGCTGCGAGCCGTTGGATAAAAACTGCGAGCCGTTGGATAAAAGCTGCGAGCCGTTGGATAAAAGCTGCGAGCCGTTGGATAAAAGCTGCGAGCCGTTGGATAAAAGCTGCGAGCCGTTGGATAAAAGCTGCGAGCCGTTGGATAAAAGCTGCGAGCCGTGGGATAAAAACTGCGAGCCGTGGGATAAAAACTGCGAGCCGTGGGATAAAACCTGCGAGCCGTGGGATAAAACCTGCGAGCCGTGGGATAAAACCTGCGAGCCGTGGGATAAAACCTGCGAGCCGTGGGATAAAAACTGCGAGCCGTGGGATAAAAACTGCGAGCCGTTGGATAAAAACTGCGAGCCGTTGGATAAAAACTGCGAGCCGTTGGATAAAAACTGCGAGCCGTTGGATAAAAACTGCGAGCCGTTGGATAAAAACTGCGAGCCGTTGGATAAAAACTGCGAGCCGTGGGATAAAAACTGCGAGCCGTGGGATAAAAACTGTGGGAAATAGAGAGAGCTGTTGTGGAAGGAGCGATTACTAGAGTGGGTTACTTATAATTAATTTCAAAGTATCTGGATAGTTATACTTGATGAGCTAAATAACAAATGACTGTGATGAGTGCTGAAATTGTCTATGGAGAACTCCTTGCCAATTACTATTTGGAACCGTGGGAAATATTAACAGACCGGGAATATTTGAAGAAGTGAAAATTCATTATTGATGAGCCGCAAAGTTTTGAAACTCCATATAAATTTCTTTAAGAAGATCGCGAGTTTCGAAAAAAATTCACATAGAATGCAATCTGGAGTGGAGGTGATTAAGCTGTAAGAACAAACCGGAGATAAAGAAGGAAATGAAGCAAATGGTAGAAGAGTTTGGAAGAAAGACTGAACTGAAAAATGAAAGAAATGAGAAGACTCAGAAGAGAATGGAAAGGGAACCAAACTTGGAGAAATTAAAGGAGATGAGAGTGGAGATAGAAGAATTGTGAAGAAAATGATAAAGGAACCAAACTTGAAGAAACTACGAGGAGATGAGGGTGGAAATAGAAGAGATCAAGAACATGAAGGGGCAGCTAAACTTGGAAAAAGGTGACTTGCTGCTAACCAGTTTACAAAGCATGCAGCAGTACAATCAGTCTCCAGATATTTAATTTTTATGGCAATTTGTCTCCAAGAAATTTCAAATTTCTCTCCAAAATAGGCAAAAATCTTAGAATACTCTCAAATAATCACATGTAAACATAGGAAGTAATTAGGTAATTGTCGCCAGATAATTCAGGAGACTAATTTAGAGGCCTCAATAGTTGTCGGATAAACTTCATGCATCTTTTGTTTGCACACTGGGCTGTTGAGGAAGGATATGGAGGAGGTAGGGAAGGAAATCATGAATAAAGGAGTAGCAGAAATTAGAAGGGAGAAGAAAAGAAGATGGAGGCAATAGGAGGAAATGGAAAAAGAGAGAAGGAAAAAGTGACAGAAATAGACCACTGCTGGTGAAACACTGAAATTGAGAGATGAAGGAGCTAAGAAAGAGATAATGCAGAAGGCAAGCAGACTGAGACACTCAAAACCAAATTCCTGAAGGTGTATATCCATTCTGGAAAAAGTGGTCTTATCTGATGGATTGATCTCTGTTGCAGTTTCAGCAAACATTAAAATACAGTAATAAATACATGGGAACTGTATAATCATTAATCTGGAGCATTTAGCCACTAAAATGCATCTGTTAGCCTAAGGTATTTTCCAGAGTGGGTGTATATCTATATATCTAGAGACATGACTGAAGAAGCCTCAAAGAGAGACAGAATGACAGAACTGAGAGAGAAGTGAAGTCATGGAGGTGCAAGGTTTGTGATCAGGAGGGGCAGAATTATGGAGATGCAGACCCTAGAAAATCAAGAGACAGATGCAATTAGGACTGGTGATATGGAAGAGGACGCAGCTGGCGGGCAGGAAGCAGAGGGGAAGAGGAGAAGCATTGCCATTGCAGGGACAGGGAATGGGGTTGTAATACACCAGGGAGTGAGACCAAAGGAAAACAATACGAGAAGAAATTTTTTAGTACTAGGGAGGAAGAGGATGCTGAGGTGTTGTAGATATGAGAGGAGAATAAATATGTTATAGAGTGTATGAATATACAGTGCCTGACAAACCAGAAATATTCAGAACTGCATGGAGAGATGGGAGAGGGAGTGGTGTTGGGTTTGACCGAGACTCAGAAAAAAGTTAACATTAAAACAGCAGAGCATCTGAAAATAATTGAAAGAATGAGGGAGATGTAGGAGAGAAAAGGAGGAGAAATAATAGTTATATTTGAGGAGAGAGAGGATCTGAAGCTGGATGGGAAAGTAAATGAGTATACAGACTGTCTAGAAATGAAGGGAAGTTTTGGAAAGGAGATAGTAAATCTGATGGTGGTGTATTAGAAGACTGAGATTGGAAGAGAGGAGCTTCAGCATAACAGGGAGATTTTGGAAAGGATGAGAGGCAGGGTGGTGGAGGCTGAAGAAAGAGGAGAGGGCTACATAGCAGTCGGTGACTTTAATGGTCACTTTGGGTATCTCGGATACCAAGAAGAAAATGAAAACGAAAAAAAACTTGAATAGAATGATAGAGGAGAACGATTTGATATTGATGAGAAGTGTGAGGGATTATATACTTGGAGAAGGGGAGAAAGTGAAAGTGTGATTGACTTTGTGTTGGCAAATGAGAAATCATACACAATGATAAAGAGTAAGGATAGATGAAATGCAGGAGAAAATAGATCTATCTGTCCACTGCATGATGGAGATAGAGCTAGCAACAGGTAGGAAAGAAAGAAGAAGGTGCTATGGAGTAAGAGATGGGTGGTTCTATAGTAATAGGAAGGAAAAGATCAAGAAGTATGTACATGGGGTGGAAAGGGAGATTGTGCAGATGGAAGGTGTAACAGTGAACAAGATAAATGAGGTTATATAGAAGGTAGCAGATGAGTGTTTGAAGGTAATTTACAGGAAGAGGATTGATCAAGAAGAAAAAGAGGAACCATATGGATAAATGGGGAAATAAGAAGAGAAATTGCAAAGAGAAGAAGTGTCAACATGAGATACAGGAATGGAGGAATGGATGAAAACAGGGAATTAAGATGGATGGAGTACAGAGAACAAAAAGAAAAAGTGAGGAGAATTATCAGTGAAGAGATGAGAAAGTATGAGGAGGGAGTAGCTAGCTGAAGAAATAAGGAGTATGGTAAAAGGAAAGTAAGTATATATGGAATATGATAAAGAAACTGAAAAGAGACAAAACTAATAAAGGTGAAAAAGTGATGTTATACACAGAGGAGTTGGAGGAAGACAGATATGGGGAGCAATTGAGAGAATTCTGGCAGAGGATATATCAGATGCATGGTAATGAAATAGAAGAGAAGTGGGGAAGGGAAAAGATAAGGGAGTATGAAGGGTCACTGCAGGTAACTACAAGAAGAGAAGACCCAGAAGAAATGTGGCTGCCCTGAATCAGAAATTCACACTGGAACCTAAGAGCGATGAAGTTTGAAAAGAAATTGTGTGTAGGGTGTTGATTGATTTGAAAAGTGGAAAGGCAGAGGGGTTTGGATGGCTTAAAGCTGGAGCTGTATAAGGTGTTGCATGGAAGTGAGGCGGTGGTGAGTGTTGAAGGAGGAAATAGAGACATGGAGGAAAACCAGAGAGTTGGAGAGACTAGGACAGTGATGATCCCGAGAAAGAAGAGACAGACTGTGGCTGACTTGAGACCAATAGCACTAACAGATGTATCCTATAAAATAATGATGGAAGTTGTGAAGGAGGGAATAGAGAGGCATTTGGAGGAGAGTGGAATGGTTTAGTGAGAACAGGCTGAGGGGAGATTTTGGACAATTTGGTGGTGCTACAGAAGGGAGTGGGGCAGGTGTATAGAGGGAGAGAGCAATTGGTGGTGATGGCAGTGAACTTCAGGAAGGCGTATGATGCAATAAGGAGAGAAAAGATTGTGAGTTGAAGGTGCCGGTGGAAGTGATAGATTTGATAAATAGAGGATATGTGGGTGATAGGAGAAGGGGATGTGCTGATAGATATAGACAGAGGCATCTGGAAAGGATCTACGGCATCACCACTCATCTTTAAGCTGATCACTTATAAAATCATAGAGGAACTGAAGAGGAGAGCAGGAGGAGTGAGGATAGGGGGAGTTAGAGTAAGCTCTTTGTTCTTTGCTGATGATGGTATGGTGCTGGCAGGAGGAGTCGAGGAAGCAGGAAGAGCTGTGAGGATATTTAGAGAGGAGGCAAGAAAGTATGGGTTGGAAATGAATATGGAGAAAAGTTAGTGTATGGTTGTCATAGAGTAGTGGGGGGAACGGTGTATTGGAAGTTGGTGGTGTTGGCGAGTGTGTTGTATGGAGCGGAGGTGGTTGATGTGAGGGAGAAAGATATAGAGAAGCTGCTGAGGCTGGAGAATGTGGCTATGAGAAGGATATTGGGAGCCCCAAGTATGCATCTGTGGCAGCTATTCTAGTCAAAATTGGTATCGGTACAATGAAGAGCAGGATGGAGCGGACAGGAGGTAAAGAGGAGAATAGCAGATCGAGTGGAAGGAAGAGTTGTTTGAAAGGAGTACACTGTGGCTATACAAAGAGTATACGACTGAAATGAGAGAGGAGAGAGAGACAGGATATGGTTCCAGTCTATAACAAACTGCTTGTGGCAGGGAGACGGGAGGAGAAAGAGGGAGAAGGAAAGATGCATATGTGGGAAGAGAAGAGTGGAAGATCTGCTCTACTTTGTGTTGGATTGTGAGGAGCTTGAGTACGAGAAGAGAGTGGCTGTGGAAATGCAGATACAGAGAGTTGAGGAAAAGCGGATGGTGGTGGGCAAGTTCTTGTTTGGACATGAGGAGAGAAGACTGAAGAGTGAAGTTTTGATGAAGATGTGGAGGAGGAGGAGAAAGATTAAAGGAAGAGATAATTGAAGCTGATGAAGAGAAGGATGAACGGGGCAAATGAAGAGGAAGCCAATTAAAGTGGCACTATTCGAAGAGCACTTGGCTGACTGATTTCTTTTTTCCTAAATTGATATTGACTGTTCAGGGCAAAATATTTGAGGACAAAACTGGAGGAGTAATTTCAGAGAAACTGTCCTGAGATGTTGCCAGGGTCTCCTTCTTTGAAAAAATCATGTTATGTGGTATTTATATAACAGGCGTTTCCATCAATTCTCTGTTTTTGTACAAAGACTGGTACGGTCTGTCTGTTCAGGGCACGATTTTTCAAAAACTGGTAGATAAATTTCAGCAAAACTCTCAGGAAATGTTTCAATGGACCGATATAAGCAGTGGTATTTAAATGACAGGTGGTTAAATTGTTTTCAGGTCATTTCATGGCGCATTTCAGGTCTTTAACCCGTGGCCCTTAAAATACAGTAATAAATTAATAAGAAGTTATGAACTGTATAATCTGCAGCATTTAGTCTCTTAAGTTCATCTGTTTGCCTCCACTCTGGAAAAAGTGGTGTTTTCTGATGAATTGATTATATACTCTGTAGTCTGTTGGACCATGTTTTCAAGTGTGGCAGGTAAGTCGTCAGATTAGTGAGAAAAAGAAAATGGAACCAGGTTGCCACATTTTAGACAAATTTAAGAAGAAATTCGACTTCCTAGTGAAGATTTTAGTCATTTTACCCTTGAAAACATCCTTATGCTTCATGTCTGATGCAAGTGTATCTCTTGAGTCTATTTTATGAGTGATTTACTTGTTATTCACAGGTTTTTCAGCCTATTTCACCACTCAAAAGTGTAATAAGTTAATGGGAACTGTACAGGGTGCCGGTGGGTCACAAAATAAAACGAAACTCGACTTTGAATTGATATACCTATCTCAAAAAATACTCACATTTTGCTTTTTCTAAAATACGATTGCGTTCGTGTACATAAATGAGGAAAAATTCAAGACTATTCATCTAGGTCAGTGGTTTCTTACAGCATTTTCTTCAGGGACCCCAGCATAGAAAACAATTTTAGCTGTGGATCCCTGATAATATAGCGCATGTACTTACAATATTTTATCAAACTAATTATTCAATTTAATAGGTTTGTAGGTGGAATTTTGAAACTACAAATATATTAAAATAAATTAATATATAACACTTTTGGTATTTACTAATTATTACTAATAAATGATAAATAAAATAAAAAGTAAATAAATTAATACTACTTAAAAGCCATGAAACTAAATTTGGGAATTTTTTTATTGGATTTAAAATTGTTTTCAATCATAAAATGATAATTTAGCGCGTGTACTTGGGATATTTCATCAAACTAATTATTCAATTCAATAAGTTAGTAGGTGGAATTTTAAAATTACTAATGTATTAAAATAAATTAATATATAACACTTGGTATATTTAGTAATTACTATTTAATTCACTACTAATTAATGATAAATAAATACAAACTAAATAAATTAATACTACTTAAAAGCTATGAAACTAAATTTGGGAATTATTTTATTGGATTTAAAATTGTTTTTAATCATGTAGCAATTAGCTGCAATAGTTAGCAACTGGAGCATTGTTTTTTGATAGGTGTTAAATTATCATAATTGGGGGTTGTCAGAGAAAATACAGTAAGTGGGATTGTGACAAAAAATTGGTTACCCCAAAATTATAATGGTATCACATCAGCAAAACCCATTTATATAGTTTACAAAATATATGCATCATATACCACCAAAATTATAAAAATAGACATAGATGATGTCACACCCTTCCTCTGTTGTGTCAGAAATTAAACTAACCAAAACAATTTAGAATGAGATTAATTCATAACCACAACAATATAAAATTAAACATAGTGATTCATTAAAGTAATTAAACCCAAAACTGTTACTATCAAAACTATCCAATTCCAGACTTAGTGTCACTGCTTATAGCGTGGGACTCCTTGCTAGGGGTCCACAGGACCACCTATAGGGAACTCTTGATCTAGCTAGATTTATGCAATAGTGATTTTATAGTTAATGGAGTCAAAGTACTATGCTTGAGCACAAACAGAAAAAATATGAAAATTAATTTTTTATCCAAAAAATTAACTCAATAGTCCTTCACAATACTTCATCAACAAACCCTTATTAAATAAATATTTAGTCTTAATTCCTTCCCTACCAAGTGATCGCCACTGCCCATGTGTCAAAGTAGTGACAAAGTCACCTGTCACCAGTATACTGGTGACTTTTAAGGGTGAAATAATTTGAAAAAACTAATTAAATTACTAATTAACATGTAAATCACTTAAAATATTCTCAAGAGTGTAAAAGATAAACATGCATCAGAGTGATCAGACATGAAACATAATGATGTTTTCAAGTGTGAAGCCTTCCCTAGGAAGTTGAATTTCTCCATTATGTGGTGACCAGACCATGAACTTGGATCCATTTTCTCACTAAACTGGCCTGTGTTGAAAGCAAAATCAATTTGAAAGTCGTCTTCACTGAACGCGCGATGCATTCCTCATTTCTGCATGACTCTCAGAATTCTCTTGACAGCCACCGGCTGAACATTACTAAAAATGGCGTTTCTTATATTATTCTCTATATTTCCTTGCTCGTAAAACCTCATGCCAGGAGTAGGCCCTATTAACAAGTGAGTAGTAAGGCTCGATTTACTATATAATATTAAAACTAAGTAGGTTATTCTCCTTTAATTTACCTGCTATTTAATTGATATCATCTACCTTAAAAACTGTGCAGCACTAACTGTTTCATATAAATATTCCTATCACAATAGTTCTTTTGCTAGGCCTATAGTAATAGAATTTAAACTTTATTCATGTGTGTTGTCCGCTAGTCTATGACCGCAGTTCAGGTCATGCACCCTAACCCACTAGTCTATATTTTTCTTGGTGACTTAACTGCACTACTGCAGTTCAGGTCATGCACCCTAACCTTCTAGTATGTCAGTTTAATTAGGTATCCTACCTAGTCTAGTTCATGTTTCCTTCACAAATAATTAAATTGTCTGTTGTTCTCGTAAGCTTTCTCTTATGTCCATTCATTCATGTGTCCATTCATTCATGTGTCCAATCATTCTTGTGTCCATTCATTCATGTAACTACCTAGACATAACCTAAATTATTAGCTATGTACTTCTCGTATTCGGACACTATTGCCTTAACCCATAAATATTGTTTAATTAACAATGAAGTAAAACTTAGTAGCATAAGCTGTTCAGTGTTCAGTTTAGTTCACTTTTTAAATAACTTGTTTAGTGTTTTGTGTTATTGTGTTCTAAAATAATAATGTTGATTTACTTTCCCCTATATATATGATCTGTGTCTCTTGCAGATCCACTACGAATTAAAGGCTCCTAATAATACTCTGGTATTATTAACCTCACGCCCAGCGTGTGACATGGCCAGTAGTGACTTTCTTGTCACACTTTGAAACAAGGCCAACCAACATGTCCTCCATTCCAGTCTGTATTTGGTGCACAAAATCCCACTGATTTTTCAGTGGGATTTTTTTTCTAGCTGAAAAAATCCACCAACAATTTCCAATAATTTGGTTAATCCACCAAAAATTAATAGTAACATATGGATAATTAACAAAATCTCTTGACTTTCTAGAATATTTTTCTCCCCCTTGAAAATAATATTCTGGCTAAGTTAGTGGATTTTCAGCTTTTTATTCTTATGTTACCATTAATTTTCAGTGGATGAATTGGGAAAATGTTAGGGGATCAGCCAAATTATTGGAAATTTTTTATGGTGAATTTATTCAGCTTTTTGAAAAAGTCAGTGGGATTTTGTGCACCAAATGCAGACTGGTCCTCCATTTCTTAACAAAATTCAATCCTTGTTCTCATTACTGCCATAACTCTTTTTACTGATGCAGAGTTTTCGTAGAGTAAGTTAATTTCATTCGTGATTCTCTTCAAGTTGTCTGAGTTTGCAGGCTGAGTATAACACTAACTTCTTCAAATGTCATCACAAGAAATAATGACCTTGTGTCATGTCCGGTGATCTTGGTGGCTACTCAATTGTATCGTTTAGTGCAATAGTGCCCCAATAGCTTCTAGCTACTCTAATGGGCTTGATAGTATTAATTGTATGTATCCATATGTTTTTTATAGATATATATATCTCTGTGACCGAACTTGTAATCTTTTTTAATGTATTCAATAAACTATATTATTATATTAATAATGCGATTGTTGAACACATCAGTTAGCAAATGTCACACAGCGATCTTTGGCAGTAATGAGAACATGGATTGAATTATATTCGGGAAAAAATTGAGGACATGTGGCAGCAGATGGAAGGAAAAAATATAGATTAGATACATATTTTATAATGGTTTGTTAATGATATGTTATAATTATAAATAAGGGTCGGACATTAGAGCATTTATACGTAATTACTATTAGAGTATTAGTGAGCTTCTCTCCAAAATGATGAAAATTTCATAAAATCTCTCCAAAATAACATTGTAGCATAGGTGAAAATTAGATATTTCCTCCACTTGCCATTTAGTGGCTCAAGTTTACAATAAAAAATCTGCCAATATATTTATTGGTGATTAAGGATATGCTGTATTTCCTGCAGGTGGGGCCTGGCTTGCCCAGATCTTAGTCCAGGTAATAAAGCATGCTCTTTCTTGCCATTTCATTGTCGAGCTTTAGGCAACTATTTTGGGCCCTTCAATGGAAAATGGAGAGAAATATCTAATTTCCTCCTATGATGCAATGTTATTTTGAAAAGAGTTTATGACTATTGGATAATTTAGAGAAAATTTAGCTCTTTTTTGATATGGATAGCTGGAGAAACTAATGGAGAATTTATTAGCCACACTATTTTACATGAGAAATCTTAAAGCTAATTAAATGGCTTCAACTGACATACTCTTTAAGATGGTATGTTTCTTTTTCAAATGTTGGTGTCTTAGGTGTCTGAAATCTCACTCTAACATGCTATAGACTATTGTGTTTTAATATTTGTTGCTCTTGTAACCTGTTCTGTCAGCTTAGTTGCTGTGAACTAAATGACCAGTTGCTCTCTCATTTCGATAATTGGCTGCTTATCAAGGATAATTATGGTTTTCACTGTTTTTTTTTTGACCGCATATGGCACTTTCTGTCCTCTTTTCCAATACCGTGCTTCAAGCTTCTTCTGGTGTTAGAGATGGGCTGGCGTGTCAGCGGCTGCAGGTTGCCCTGCCTTTGTTCATTAACCAGCTCATAGCTATGCTGTGTGTGGAGTGGGTAAGATCAGAAGATTACTGAATATTATTTACTGCACCTAGTTAGGTAAAAGTCATCATAAAATCTTGTGGCATCTGGATGATATTGTATTTTTTACATATTCTTATACATTCCTTAGCTGCCATTGGATTATCAAAATTTTAATTTCAAACTGTAACTGCAATCTTTAGCAGTTAAGATCAAGAATGATGCACTTAGAATTTTAAATATTTATAACTCGACTGGACTCTCTTCATTTGAAGATTTTGATAATTATTTTGAGCAAGTTTCTGGAAAATTTATAGCTGTTGGGACTTGAATGCCAATCGTAGATTATGAGCAAAACATAATGTCAATAGCAGTATTTCAAGGAATGCTTCATTCTCCATCTTGAATACTTATACAAATTTATGTTTGAAAACTTCCACATGTTTGCTACTTATGTCCGTTGCAAACTCTGTGCTGAAATCAAAGCGTTACTGTTGGACCTATAACCTGTGCATTTTTCTTTTCATCTTCATGATAGGCTGGTTGCATTTTTGCCATAACTACACATTATACAATAGAATGTTTTTTCATTCCAATTCTCACTTTTACAGAACATATAAATTTGATCTATTTAATTCATCTAATACTCTTAATATTGGTCCTCATTCCAATTGCTGCATCTTCAACAACTGACCGAGTGAGTATAAACACATGCGATCTTTCCATCGATTTCATAATGCTTATTTGGTTAGCAATTATTCAGTCTGTCATTTTTTAGTTTTTTGTTCATTTGTGTTTTTATTTTACCAGTGGATACTAGCTGCTTGGGATGTTACTAATCTATAGTAAGGTAATATTAAATAGGTAGTTATTGGTTTGAATGGTAGATTAATAGAAGAAACTGAAGGTCTTGAAAAGAACAAAACAGAGATCAAATGATAATTATGAAATAGAAAAACAAAAAGCAAAGAAAATAGAAATTGAACAGAATTAAGAAACAGAACAAAATATGGCAAATAGAAAGCATGAGCAGGTATGAAATTGATAACATATTTTCACTGAATGTAGAATATTCTAATTATGAATAATGGGTGCGTGGCGTCATTTAGCAAAAAAGTTAATGAAATAGTTTTCTACAGGCCTACAGCAAGTTGTTCATGAGAAACTGAATAATATACAAGTGTGAATCAATTCCAACTTTAGGGGATCGTCTACCCTCTTGACAGCCAGAAGTTGAAAAAAATTCAAATATATTATTATTCACTCAAAACATACCCAAGTGTGTATAATATACCATGTAACAATTAAATTAATAGCTGGTTTGTAGTGTGTGCAGTGGGGGGTGAAAGGAAGAGGGCTGGCTTGAAATAGAGCCATTTGCGTATGGGTGAGGCTAATGTTTCTTCCTCCTGCTGATAATAGACATGACAGGAGGGTGTGGAAGTTTATTTGGGAGTTATGTTGGGGAGAGCCAATTATTCCTGCACTCCAAGCTTCCATGAGATGCCAATACAGTACTGACTGTTGGTAAGCGAAGGATGGGTCGCAAATCTAAGTCTGCCTGACAAATTTTTAAACTTTTACTACTAGAGTGGTACTCTCTGATGTTTGCAACTGTTGCTCCACGAGTTGTTGAGATCAATTCTGTTGCTGGTGATGTTGAGTGTGGGTGATGTGAGGAAGAGGATGTGGAGAGGAGGATTTCTGCACAGCACTTACAGACTTGAAAACTGGAAAGCACCAAGGAAGATGGACCCCCAGCACCTGAATGCGTATTGATGCTTGTGCCATTGAACACACACTTGCATTATGCAGCGTAGATAAAAATCATGTTTTAAAAAAAAAACATTAAGGGCACCATTCCCAGATTTTGAAAAGTTTTTTATTATTGAAGCTACGGTTGTGAAACTTTGTACACTAATATAAAATGAATCTCTGAACCAATAAAAAATCTCATTAAAAGTTTGATAATCTGACACGCTGCATACGACTCCTGTGAAGGTTTGCGGGTAACTGAGGGGCATACCTTAGTGTGCATCTGATTAGTGGCACATTAGATACCAGATATAGCGAGATAATTAATTATCACCATTTATAATTGGCTGAGAGTTGGATTTTAGAGTACATATTGACTCCCTACCCTCCGGTCCCCTTTCTCCTTCTCCCCAGGGGGTTAGAGTATTATGAGAGCTCTGAATTTTGCACACACTATTAGAAGGTTAAAAAGCAACTATTTACACAATAACATTTTTTCTTTAATTTTGCCATTTTTCCTGGAATGGTGCCCTTAAAACCAGTTTTTTTTAACATGTTTTTTTTTTTTTTTAAACTAGTTTTTAAATAAATTCAACTTATATATATGAATAACTCTTTGTTAGTTACTGATTGGTTGAGTAAATTCATAAAATAAAGTATAATTAATTAACAAATCTGAGGGGTTTAATAGTTTTGGTTTATTGAAAGTTTGAAACCAAAGATGTGAGTTTGGATTTAATAATTTATTGTAGTGGACAGATAACAAAAACAAGGAAATGCAACTAATAAGCTTAGAAGGTAGGTAGAGCATAGACCTGAAATAATTATTCAGTTTTAGACAAAGGTACAAAAAATATTAAAGTTATACAAACTGATTGATTTATGGTTATAATGCTTTAGTTTAATATTTATATATTATATAATTAAAGACAATTACAAACAGGGTGGATTAAAAAAAAAAGCAAAAACTTAGTTTAAACCATGTTTCTTTTTCAGCAATAAAAACCAAACACTTAGTTCAAACCATGGTTTTTTTTTCAGCAATAAAAACCACTGTTTTTTTATGGTTTATTTGGTTTTTATTAGATTTTATCATATACAATCACATCCTACAAATATAATATGAAATAAGTCTTATGCTGTTTTAAACCAAATAAAGGTACATTTTTATTGATTGTACGTACATAGGTACTGTGTTGAAGTTAGTTTTATTTGCTCAGCACTGAATAGCTATATATGTGATGATTAAATTCTAGTGACTTTTCTTTAGTCTGTCTTTCTCTCTCTCTTGAAGTTTCCTTTAGCAATCCTCTAATTAGTAGCTGTCAAGTTCAGGGTTGGCAAGGTAGGTTTCCCCCAGGTTTCCCCCAAAATGGGGGAAACATGGGGGAAACTGAAAAAAACATTTGGGGGAAACTGAAAAATTGGGGGAAACTGGGGGATGGGGGAAACCTAAATTAGCTATACTTATTACTTATCCAAGGGCTTCACGATGTCACTATGCTCGTTTACGATGTCTGTGTGTTCCTTTACAATGTCTGTGTGTTCCTTTACAATGTCTGTGTGCTCCTTTACAATGTCTGTGTGCTCCTTTACAATGTCTGTGTGCTCCTTTACAATGTATGTGTGCTCCTTTACAATGTCGTTGTGCTCTTTTACAATGTCTGTGTGCCCCTTCACAAAGTCTATGTGCCCCTTCACAAAGTCTGTGTGTTCCTTTGATTTATAATAACTTCTTGGTGAGAAACTGTGATAACTAAGGGATAATAATATCAAATATACTGATATTCAATATTTGTAATTTCTTTTATTGTTCACTGTAGATAAATATGACAAAACTAAACTTTTATATTTGGTACTACATTCTTCCTTTCAGTAAATAGTTCTAACATCTTAATATAGCCAATTATATAACTTGCAGTGGTAACTAGCAAGCTTAATTACGATTTGTCACTGAGTATAGAGCACTCTGGTTCTCTGGAGTCTGAACTGGTTCCATAAAAATTACAATACCTTCTAACCTTAAAGTTAACATTGCACATGTCATTGGATGATGGGAATAGCTACTGTAATACATGTTAATGGTCAATATGTAAACTTACATTTATCATTAACAGACTACCAAGATTTCCCCCAAGTTTCCCCCAGTTTCCCCTAGTTTCCCCCAGTTTCCCCTGGGGGAAACTAAAAAAACCTCCTTGAGGTTTCCCCTAACCAACCCTGGTCAAGTTGTCAACTAGTCATAGCGTAAAGTTGTAAACACACATGCAAATTCTTCAGTGAACTCCAATTGTGTTTGTGTCTTTTTATATATTATTATTTATTTAACTTTCATTACTCTATAAATAGTTTATTAACTTCATTTCAGGTATTTGCATATCCTTAACTCTCTGTCTATCGCTCTGTCTACAAGCATCTATTGCGTTCACGTAATTTACTTTTCAAATAGTTCCTAGATAAGTTTTACCATCATTTGGTTAAACTCAGCCTTTATTTCTCTGTAGGTTTTGTAATTGTCTTTAGTTATATATTATATAAATATTAAACTTAAGCATTATAACCATAAATCAATCAGTTTGTATAACTTTAATATTTTTTGCACCTTTTTCTTAAACTGAATAATTATTTCAGGTCTATGTTCTAACTACCTTCTAAGCTTCTTAGTTGCATTTCCTTGTTTTTGTTATCTGTCCACTACAATAAATTACTAATTCCTAACTCACATCTTTGGTTTCAAACTTTCAATAAATCAAAACTATTAAACCCCTCAGATTTGTTTATTAATTATTACTTTATTTTATGATTTTACTCAACCAATCAGTAACTAACAAAGAGTTATTCATATATACAGGGTCGTGCAGCTAAATTGGGACTAACATAACTTTTTAAAAATTTGTTATTTTGAAAGGCAAATAATGATTAAATGTAATTTTTATTTGTATTTATTTGTTCGTTATTGTTTACAGAACAAAATCATTATATGTGACTATCTTTTGCGTCAATAATTTGGGAGATTCTCGAGCGAAACCGTGAACAACTCATTTTTACATCCTCGGGGTCAAGATTACGAAATGCCCGACGAATGGCGGCCTTCAGAGAGTTGACACTTGGATATGAAGTTATGTTAGACTCTCCCTCAATGACGCCAAACGGCCAATAGTCACAAACATTCAGATCTGGGGAGCTGCTGGGCCAAATATCCTTCGGGACCATCAAAGGAAGATTCTCCTTCAGGAAATCCTGAACTTTCTTTGCTCCATGCGTGGGCGCAGAGTCTTGAATGAGCATAACTTTGAAGGGGTCGTAGTTCCTACGTATCCATGGTATCAAAACATCTTTCAAAATTTTCAAGTCCTCCGCTGTGTTGATTTTAAGGCCTGCTTCGATGAAATGAGGAGGCATCACCTTACCATCACTTGCGACGGCTGCTAAAACCATCACAGAAGCGGGATTTTTGCTCTGCATCACAGGAGAAATTTCTGAACGATCGGAGGCAACTACCCGAGTGTTCTGGCGATTTGCAACCTCATCAACAACAAACTTTTTCCCTTCAACAAAAATGCGGACATGTGTCCTCCTTTGTGTTTCAGATTGTTCAGAAGCTTTGGGCATATTTCAGCTCTGAGAGCTCTGGAGCGGGTAGTTAGGAGGTTACGAACTCTCCTTACGTATGACTTCATACCAAGGTCTTCCTTGACTGCCCTGCTGATGGTGCTACGACTCACGCTGCGCTTTTGTGCCAGTTTTGACATCGGCTGGCTTGGGTCTGACTTCAACGTCCTTTTCAGCCCAGCAAGGAATGTTTTGGTTCTCTTTCGATCACTGCGGGGACTGTGTCGACTTCTCTGAACCTTAACCTCGGCATCAAAAGCAGCAACAACTCGATAAACAGTCGATTTCGCATAGCCAGTGCTCTTAATAATGTCTGATACAGAGCTCCCGGCGAATCTCATTTCACATATGGTCGTTCTTCGCGCTAGTTCCGTCATATTTTAGCGAAATATGCTAGAACTTAATCAGAAATATTATAGCAAAAGGCTCAAAGATTGTCTGTATAAAAGAATTTAGTCATAGGTTAGAAATTACAGAAGATATGTGCTATTAAAGTTAGTCCCAATTTAGCTGCACGACCCTGTATAAGTTGAATTTATTTTAAAACTGCTATTGTAACATTAAACATACAATTAAATGATTTAAATCTGATAATTTACAACAAAACAACATATAAACCATAAAAACCAAAAAACTCTTAACTCCTCTCTGAATTTTTTAGATAGAAAGAAACCGATTTCACCATATTCATAAATCCCCACTACAATTCTATATGAGCTTTTTTTAATCAAATTTGTTTCTGAAAAAAAAAAAATATACAAATTTTTTTCTGAATAAATGAGAGAAGATTTTGGAAAAAATTAAAAATATTTGAACTGGGCCAAAAATGTAACAAAATGTCATATACTTTTCTAGCAAAGTGTATGATGAACAAGTTGCAACCTTCAGTTTGTCTCTATCAAAAAAATTCAGGAAGGAGAATCTGATAAAAATCTGAAAATGCAAATTTTTCAGGAGATCCAATTTTCAGAAATGTTTTGGAAAAAAAAATTGATAAAAAACGAACTTCTATGATGGGTTTGAGCTTCAATATTTTGACACATTATCCAAGAGACTGTAAAAAAGGCATCATTTTATGTTAAAATAAAATATTATTTGATTTCTTTTCAGTCTTCAAACCCTGTTCCCATCAAAAATAACATTTAACTCTTTCAGGCCCACACTTTTCAAGGAAATAATGTCCTACATGCCCAAAGAATTATGACAATACCTAAGCATTAATGCAGGTAGCTCAAAATTTGAGCTGCCGGAGCAGCACAAAATCTCAATTTTTAAAGGTGGTACAATTTCTGTACCACTGAGCATTAAATGAAACCCTTATGTGGCATGTAGTATGTACCACCAGACTTGTAAGCGTTTCTAGGGTGGTACAGTTTCTGTACACAGTGCACCAATTGTAACAATCAATGTGGTACAAAATATCTACCACCAGACTTGAAAGAGTTAGAGTACATTCAAAATGTTTCACCTCTTTAAATTTTTGAGCTAGAGTCATAAGAGTTATTCATTTTGTTCAGAATTCAGTTTTCTACATAGATGCATAGTTTTTCTCCAAATTTGTTTTTTGGATAATTAAAAAAAAATCAAAATTCCAAAAAATTATTCAAATATTCTTCAAATGTTATATATTTACGTATAAATTGTCACACATTGAGAAATTGGCTCAAAAACCTAGCGTAACGATGAAGGCAGCTAAATTTTGATCTGTTAGCCAACTCTTTAATGAAGTAATTGTTTCAGATGGAGTCTGCAGATGAGGTTCCTGCAATAGCAGATGGAGTTAGAGTTATTGCTGAACAATCCAATGTGATCTACTTGGTGGAAGATGAAGATATCAAGCCAGATGTTTCAGATCTCTCATGTCAAGGTGTTGATCATGACCCTCTACTGAATGGAGTGGACCAAGATGAACTATTCTTCTTCAATACATACTGTACTGATATTAATAATGAGTTTGCTGGAGAAGATTTAACTATTAAGTATGAAGATATTGATTATGATAACAGAATTGAGCAAGATTCTGAGATGAATCCGATACACATAAGGAAAGTGAAAAAACAAGATTTGGTGAAATGTGAAGCACCTTTTAATAAAGAAATTGGGTATTTCAATTGTCCTGAGGTGGAAGTTACTGATAATAATTGTGAGAAGCCATTCAAATGCAGTCATTGTGATAAATCATTCCCTCTGTCATCTGCTCTCAAAATTCATCAAAGAATTCACTCTGGTGAAAAACCATTCAAGTGCAATTACTGTTATAAGGCATTCTCTTATTCATCTCTTCTCAAAAGTCATCAAAGAATTCACACTGGTGAAAAGCCATTCAAGTGCAAATATTGTTCTAAGGCATTTTTTATTTCATCTAGACTCAATAGACATCAAAGAATTCACACTGGTGAGAAGCCATTCAAGTGCATTTATTGTGATAAGGCATTCTGTAATTCATCTGCTCTCAATATTCATCAAAGAATTCACACTGGTGAGAAGCCATTCAAGTGCAATTATTGTGATAAGGCATTCTGTAATTCATCTACTCTCAATATTCATCAAAGAATTCACACTGGTGAGAAGCCATTCAAGTGCAATTGTTGTGATAAGGTATTCTCTAGTTCATCTCATCTCAATAGTCATCAAAGAATTCATACTGGTGAAAAGCCATTCAAATGCAATTATTGTGATAAATCATTCCCTCATTCATCTACCCTCAATAATCATCAAAGAATTCATACTGGTGAAAAGCCATTCAAGTGCAAATATTGTTCTAAAGCATTTGTTATTTCATCTAGACTCAATTGTCATCAAAGAATTCACTCTGGTGAGAAGCCATTCAAATGCAAGAATTGTAATAAGGCATTCTCTCAGTCATCTACTCTCAAAAGTCATCAAAGAATTCACTCTGGTGAGAAGCCATTCAAATGCAATTATTGTGATAGGGCATTTTATCAGTCATCTAATCTCAAAAGACATCAAAGAACTCATAATGGTGAATAGCTATTCAAGTCTAACAGCTGATATCTTATCTCTCAATTCATCTCACTTTGATAATAATCAAATAGAATTGGAAACTCACACATCAGATGAATACCTACCAAGCAGAGACATCATGAACCAGAAAATATCTCCTCAACCCTACACAAGCTACAAACCTCCACACGAAAATCATTGGAAAATCATTCATAAGTACAATATTTCATGTGGCACTTACATATTTAAATGATGTGTATACCATGTATCTATGCATATTGGAAATGGATACCATTTTATTTTAATTCTGATTGCTCATTCATTAGTTCGTACATGTGTTATGCTCAGAATAACAAAACTTTAGATTAATAAAATTCAAAACTTTACAAAAACTCAAAAAATTTCCTACAAATAAAAAATTTCACAAAAAAATCTATATTTTTCCAATTCTCAATTTAAAATTTTCCCATAACTCAAAACTCTCCAAAAACTCAAAATATACCCAAAACTCTTGATTTTAAAGAAACTTGAAATCTTAAACCCGGAACCTCAAATATCTGGGAAACCGATTAAGATCCTGGAAATTGGAAAACCTGGAAAAAATTTGAAGAAAAAGGTTTAAAAAAAGCCTCTAAAATGTCTGAATTATTGTTAATTTGGGATCTCTAAAAAAGAACGGAAAAAAGGAAAACTGAAAAAATTGATAGGAGAGAACATGATAAACGGAAACCGAAAGATCTGGGAAAAATGTAAACTCCGGGAAAAAATTAAAAACGGAAGAGCAAATTTAGCCTCTGCCTGAATGAGGATGAGAATTAGTTAAATTCTGTTATTTTAAGTTTCCCTGTGAATGAACCAACATATCACTTCAGTCATTACATACAAATTTATGAAGATTTCAATTTGAGATGAAAATATACAACACACGTTATCAATCTGTGCAATAAAACCGTGGAATATCCACGGGTACTGCTAGTATGTATTACATGTGGTTTTACATGATAATATGGTAAATTACGTGTGGTTAACATGTGTTATAAGTATGGTATTTGGGTGGCCTCAAATTCGTTCTCGGAATTATAAATGACCTCTCCAATACATAGTCGTTAAGTAGTTTTTGTATCCGCTAGTTTGTTGTACTGCACACTTCATGATTGTTTAATTGCCTGGCCCCCTTTACATCATTGATAAATTTTATTTATACGTCAGTCTGAAAATTCAGAAACCAAATTTTTCGCTCAAATTCAAAATTACTAACGTTACGTATCATTTTACAACGGTTAATGATTGTATTCGCCCTCAATAAATACAGCTTATATTTTAGTGTCCATAATTTCAGCTTTTTTATTATTGTTCTTTAAAATAATCATTATAAAATGAGACAGAGTTTTCTGAGACTGAATTTCCTTAGAACCTGGTATTTGACATGTTGCTATGAATGTGGTAAATTATTCATGGGAAGCAACTGTATTATGGGCATTTTAGAACAAGTGGTCCAGGGGTCAACACCTCATCCCTTTCTGATTTGCATGAAAGTTTGTACTAAGAGTGCTTGTGATCCCAAAAAACATTTTTGAGAATCTCCGCTCTCTATCTCGTATCTGTCTAAAGTTATCACTTTGTGGACTTTTGAAAAAGGTCGAAATTTCTTAACCTCATCATTTTTGAAAGGTCAGCTTTCTTATTATCACTCCTAGAACAAGTAGCTTAACTTGTTTTTGTTCAGAATATGCAAGGCAATCATTATAGGTGTATGAAATGTTATTAATTTAATAATTTTTAATGAAAAATAGCATTTGCTCTCTTCGACCTTGACCTTTGATCTCGGAAGACCTTACCTGACAAAAAAGTAGTGAAGCATGAAATGTAGATTGACTACTTGGCAATAGACTGGACTACTACTATTAATATTAGTACTATTAATAGGGACTAGCGGTACCCGTGGATATTCTACGGTTTTATTGCACAGATTGATCACGTGTGGAGAATATTTTCATCTCAAATTGAAATCTTCGTAAATTTGTATGTAATGACTGAAGTGATATGTTGGTTCATTCACAGGGAAACTAAAAATAACAGAATTCAACTATTTCTCATCCTCATTCAGGCAGAGGCTAAATTTGCTCTTCTGTTTTTCATTTTTTCTGTAGTTTTCCTTTTTCCCCCGATCTTTCGGTTCCCGGATTTTGCGGTTTACAGTAATAAATTAATATGAAGTTATGAACTGTATGATCTGCAGCATTTAGTCCAGAAGTGGGCAAATGCAGCACTCAGTGCTATTTTGGCACTCAAAACGGCACCACTGCCCACCCGGGAAACGGTGCTTTATTTTCTTCCAAAGAAAATTAAGAATTTTTAGCCCTGACTGCTCTATAAATTAAAAGGAAAATATAGAAGTGCATGGTTAACTAATTGAAGAACAGTATATTTGTAATGAATGACCTTGATACTTTGATAGCAAATTTTATCCGTTAATAAGGTATTTTTTGTTTATTGTAAGGATAGTGCCGGTGTTTAATTTATTTACCTCTGTCTCTTTTTATCTATATCAGGTAAATTTACATCTTTCATACGCTTGTCTAGGGACATTCAAACACTGTGGTAAATATTTATGCAATCATTTTTAATTCCCATTTTTAATAAGTTAGATAAGTAATTTATCCTGTGAATTTATGAGTTACTTATTATTACTTATACAAGATAGCTTATTTTTGTTTTTATTGTGATATTTTCACATGTAGAAATTTTTTTTATATATCATTTATTAATTCTTTTTAATGCAAATGATAAATCTACTACCAATATTTATGCGCAAAATATGTACCGTTGTAGCTACATGTACGTACTTCAATTAAATATACCACCTCATTATATAATTACTCAGTATCCCAGCAATTTAGAAAACGAAAAGAAAATTGGCACTGAGATTCCATCTTTCGGCACTGAAAAACACAATGTGTGCCCACCCCTGATTTAGTCTCTTAAGTTCATCTGTTTGCCTCCACTCTGGAAAAAGTGGTGTTTTCTGATGAATTGATTATATACTCTGTAGTCTGTTGGACCATGTTTTCAAGTGTGGCAGGAAAGTCGCCAGATTAGTGAGAAAATAAAAATGGAACCAGGTTGCCACATTTTAGACAAATTTAAGATGAAATTCGACTTCCTAGTGAAGATTTTAGTCATTTTACCCTTGAAAACATCCTTATGCTTCATGTCTGATGCAAGTGTATCTCTTGAGTCTATTTTATGAGTGATTTACTTGTTATTCACAGGTTTTTCAGCCTATTTCACCACTCAAAAGTGTAATAAGTTAATGGGAACTGTACAGGGTGCCGGTGGGTCACAAAATAAAACGAAACTCGACTTTGAATTGATATACCTATCTCAAAAAATACTCACATTTTGCTTTTTCTAAAATACGATTGCGTTCGTGTACATAAATGAGGAAAAATTCAAGACTATTCATCTAGGTCAGTTGTTTCTTAAAGCATTTTCTTCAGGGACCCCTGCATAGAAAACAATTTTAGCTGTGGATCCCTGATAATATAGCGCATGTACTTGGGATATTTTATCAAACTAATTATTCAATTTAATAAGTTTGTAGGTGGAATTTTGAAACTACAAATATATTAAAATAAATTAATATATAACACTTTTGGTATTTACTAATTACTACTAATAAATGATAAATAAAATAAAAAGTAAATAAATTAATACTACTTAAAAGCCATGAAACTAAATTTGGGAATTTTTTTATTGGATTTTAAATTGTTTTCAATCATAAAATGATAATTTAGCGTGTGTACTTGGGATATTTCATCAAACTAATTATTCAATTTAATAAGTTTGTAGGTGAAATTTTAAAATTACTAATGTATTAAAATAAATTAATACCTATATAACACTTGGTATTTAGTAATTACTATTTAATTCACTACTAATAAATGATAAATAAAATAAAAACTAAATAAATTAATACTACTTAAAAGCTATGAAACTAAATTTTTTTTTTTTTTTATTGGATTTAAAATTGTTTTAATCATGTAGCAATTGGCTGCAATAGTTAGCAACTGGAGCATTGTTTTTTGATAGGTGTTAAATTATCATAATTGGGGGTTGTCAGAGAGAATACAGTAAGTGGGATTGTGACAAAAAATTGGTTACCCCAAAATTATAATGGTATCACATCAGCAAAACCCATTTATATAGTTAACAATATATATGCATCATATACCATCAAAATTATAAAAAATAGACATAGATGATGTCACACCCTTCCTCTGTTGTGTCAGAAATTAAACTAACCAAAACAATTTAGAATGAGATTAATTCATAACCACAACAATATGAAATTAAACATAGTGATTCATTGAAGTAATTAATCCCAAAACTGTTACTATCAAAACTATCCAATTCCAGATTTAGTGTCAATGCTTATAGCGTGGGACTCCTTGCTAGGGGTCCACAGGACCACCTATAGGGAACTGCTGATCTAGCTAGATTTATGCAATAGTGATTTTATAGTTAATGGAGTCAAAGTACTATGCTTGAGCACAAACAGAAAAAATATGAAAATTAATTTTTTTATCCAAAAAATTAACTCAATAGTCCTTCACAATACTTCATCAACAAACCCTTATTAAATAAATATTTAGTCTTAATTCCTTCCCTACCAAGTGATCGCCACTGCCCATGTGTCAAAGTAGTGACAAAGTCACCTGTCACCAGTATACTGGTGACTTTTAAGGGTGAAATAATTTGAAAAAACTAATTAAATTACTAATTAACATGTAAATCACTTAAAATATTCTCAAGAGTGTAAATGATAAACATGCATCAGAGTGATCAGACATGAAACATAATGATGTTTTTAAGTGTGAAGCCTTCCCTAGGAAGTTGAATTTCTCCATTATGTGGTGACCAGACCATGAACTTGGATCCATTTTCTCACTAAACTGGCCTGTGTTGAAAGCAGAATCAATTTGAAAGTCGTCTTCACTGAACACGCGATGCATTCAACTCCTTTCCTCATTTCTGCATGACTCTCAGAATTCTCTTGACAGCCACCGGCTGAACATTACTAAAAATGGCGTTCCTTATATTATTCTCTATATTTCCTTGCTCGTAAAACCTCATGCCAGGAGTAGGCCCTATTAACAAGTGAGTAGTAAGGCTCTATTTACTATAAAATATTAAAACTAAGTAGGTTATTCTCTTTTAATTTACCTGCTATTTAATTGATATCCTATACCTTAAAAACTGTGCAGCACTAACTGTTTCATATAAATATTCCTATCACAATAGTTGGTTTGCTAGGCCTATAGTAATAGAATTTAAACTTTATTCATGTGTGTTGTCCGCTAGTCTATATGTTTTCCTCGGCGTGACCTGACTGCACTACCGCAGTTCAGGTCATGCACCCTAACCCACTAGTCTATATTTTTCTTGGTGACCTAACTGCACTACTGCAATTCAGGTCATGCACCCTAACCTTCTAGTATGTCAGTTTAATTAGGTATCCTACTTAATCTAGTTCATGTTTCCTTCATAAATAATTAAATTGTCTGTTTTTCTCGTAAGCTTTCTCTTATGTCCATTCATTCATGTGTCCATTCATTCATGTGTCCATTCATTCATGTGTCCATTCATTCATGTGTCCATTCATTCATGTGTCCAATCATTCTTGTGTCCATTCATTCATGTAACTACCTAGACATAACCTAAATTATTAGCTATGTACTTCTCGTATTCGGACACTATTGCCTTAACCCATAAAAATTGTTTAATTAACAATGAAGTAAAACTTAGTAGCATAAGCTGTTCAGTGTTCAGTTTAGTTCACTTTTTAAATAACTTGTTTAGTGTTTTGTGTTATTGTGTTCTAAAAATAATAATGTGTTGATTTACTTTCCCCTATATATACGATCTGTGTCTCTTGCAGATCCACTACGAATTAAAGGCTCCTAATTATACTCTGGTATTATTAACCTCATGCCCAGCGCGTGACATGGCCAGTAGTGACTTTCTTGTCACACTTTGAAACAAGGCCAACCAACATGTCCTCCATTCCAGTCTGTATTTGGTGCACAAAATCCCACTGATTTTTCAGTGGGATTTTTTTTTTTCTAGCTGAAAAAATCGACCAACAATTTCCAATGATATGGTTAATGCACCAAAAATTAATAGTAACATATGGATAATTAACAAAATCTCTTGACTTTCTAGAATATTTTTCCCCCCTTTGAAAATAATATTCTGGCTAAGTTAGTGGATTTTCAGCTTTTTATTCTTATGTTACCATTAATTTTCAGTGGATGAATTGGGAAAATGTTAGGGGATCAGCCAAATTATTGGAAATTTTTTATGGTGAATTTATTCAGCTTTTTGAAAAAGTCAGTGGGATTTTGTGCACCAAATGCAGACTGGTCCTCCATTTCTTAACAAAATTCAATCCTTGTTCTCATTACTGCCATAACTCTTTTTACTGATGCAGAGTTTTCGTAGAGTAAGTTAATTTCATTCGTGATTCTCTTCAAGTTGTCTGAGTTTGCAGGCTGAGTATAACACTAACTGAGTATAACATCACAAGAAATAATGACCTTGTGTCATGTCCGGTGATCTTGGTGGCTACTCAATTGTATCGTTTAGTGCAATAGTGCCCCAATAGCTTCTAGCTACTCTAATGGGCTTGATAGTATTAATTGTATGTATCCATATGTTTTTTATAGATATATATATCTCTGTGACCGAACTTGTAATCTTTTTTAATGTATTCAATAAACTATATTATTATATTAATAATGCGATTGTTGAACACATCAGTTAGCAAATGTCACACAGCGATCTTTGGCAGTAATGAGAACATGGATTGAATTATATTCGGGAAAAAATTGAGGACATGTGGCAGCAGATGGCAAGGAAAAAATATAGATTAGATACATATTTTATAATGGGTTGTTAATGATATGTTATAATTATAAATAAGGCTCAGACATTAGAGCATTTATACGTAAATGCTATTAGTGTATTTGTAAGCTTCGCTCCAAAATGATGAAAATTTCATAAAATCTCTCCAAAATAACATTGTAGCATAGGTGAAAATTAGATATTTCCTCCACTTGCCATTTAGTGGCTCAAGTTTACAATAAAAAATCTGCCAATATATTTATTGGTGATTAAGGATATGCTGTATTTTCTGCAGGTGGGGCCTGGCTTGCCCAGATCTTAGTCCAGGTAATAAAGCATGCTCTTTCTTGCCATTTCATTGTCGAGCTTTAGGCAACTATTTTGGGCCCTTTAATGGAAAATGGAGAGAAATATCTAATTTCCTCCTATGATGCAATGTTATTTTGAAAAGAGTTTATGACTATTGGATAATTTAGAGAAAATTTAGCTCTTTTTTGATATGGATAGCTGGAGAAACTAATGGAGAATTTATTAGCCACACTATTTTACATGAGAAATCTTAAAGCTAATTTAATGGCTTCAACTGACATACTCTTTAAGATGGTATGTTTCTTTTTCAAATGTTGGTGTCTTAGGTGTCTGAAATCTCACTCTAACATGCTATAGACTATTGTGTTTTAATATTTGTTGCTCTTGTAACCTGTTCTGTCAGCTTAGTTGCTGTGAACTAAATGACCAGTTGCTCTCTCATTTCGATAATTGGCTGCTTATCAAGGATAATTGTGGTTTTCACTGTTTTTTTTGACCGCATATGGCACTTTCTGTCCTCTTTTCCAATACCGTGCTTCAAGCTTCTTCTGGTGTTAGAGATGGGCTGGCGTGTCAGCGGCTGCAGGTTGCCCTGCCTTTGTTCATTAACCAGCTCATAGCTATGCTGTGTGTGGAGTGGGTAAGATCAGAAGATTACTGAATATTATTTACTGCACCTAGTTAGGTAAAAGTCATCATAAAATCTTGTGGCATCTGGATGATATTGTATTTTTTACATATTCCTATACATTCCTTAGCTGCCATTGGATTATCAAAATTTTAATTTCAAACTGTAACTGCAATCTCTAGCAGTTAAGATCAAGAATGATGCATTTAGAATTTTAAATATTTATAACTCAACTGGATTCTCTTCATTTGAAGATTTTGATAATTATTTTGAGCAAGTTTCTGGAAAATTTATAGCTGTTGGGACTTAAATGCTAATCGTAGATTATGAGCAAAACATAATGTCAATAGCAGTATTTCAAGGAATGCTTCATTCTCCATCTTGAATACTTATACAAATTTATGTTTGAAAACTTCCACATGTTTGCTACTTATGTCCGTTGCAAACTCTGTGCTGAAATCAAAGCGTTACTGTTGGACCTATAACCTGTGCATTTTTCTTTTCATCTTCATGATAGGCTGGTTGCATTTTTGCCATAACTACACATTATACAATAGAATGTTTTTTCATTCCAATTCTCACTTTTACAGAACATATAAATTTGATTTATTTAATTCATCTAATACTCTTAATATTGGTCCTCATTCTAATTGCTGCATCTTCAACAACTGACCGAGTGAGTATAAACACATGCGATCTCTCCATCGATTTCATAATGCTTATTTGGTTAGCAATTATTCAGTCTGTCATTTTTTAGTTTTTTGTTCATTTGTGTTTTTATTTTACCAGTGGACACTAGCTGCTTGGGATGTTACTAATCTATAGTAAGGTAATATTAAATAGGTAGTTATTGGTTAGAATGGTAGATTAATAGAAGAAACTGAAGGTCTTGAAAAGAACAAAACAGAGATCAAATGATAATTATGAAATAGAAAAACAAAAAGCAAAGAAAATAGAAATTGAACAGAATTAAGAAACAGAACAAAATATGGCAAATAGAAAGCATGAGCAGGTATGAAATTGATAACATATTTTCACTGAATGTAGAATATTCTAATTATGAATAATGGGTGCGTGGCGTCATTTAGCAAAAAAGATAATGAAATAGTTTTCTACAGGCCTACAGCAAGTTGTTCATGAGAAACTGAATAATATACAAGTGTGAATCAATTCCAACTTTAGGGGATCGTCTACCCTCTTGACAGCCAGAAGTTGAAAAAAATTCAAATATATTATTATTCACTCAAAACATACCCAAGTGTGTATAATATACCATGTAACAATTAAATTAAAAGCTGGTTTGTAGTGTGTGCAGTGGGGGGTGAAAGGAAGAGGGCTGGCTTGAAATAGAGCCATTTGCGAATGGGTGAGGCTAATGTTTCTTCCTCCTGCTGATAATAGACATGACAGGAGGGTGTGGAAGTTTATTTGGGAGTTATGTTGGGGAGAGCCAATTATTCCTGCACTCCAAGCTTCCATGAGATGCCAATACAGTACTGACTGTTGGTAAGCGAAGGATGGGTCGCAAATCTAAGTCTGCCTGACAAATTTTTAAACTTTTACTACTAGAGTGGTACTCTCTGATGTTTGCAACTGTTGCTCCACGAGTTGTTGAGATCAATTCTGTTGCTGGTGATGTTGAGTGTGGGTGATGTGAGGAAGAGGATGTGGAGAGGAGGATTTCTGCACAGCACTTACAGACTTGAAAACTGGAAAGCACCAAGGAAGATGGACCCCCAGCACCTGAATGCGTATTGATGCTTGTGCCATTGAACACACACTTGCATTATGCAGCGTAGATAAAAATCATGTTTCAAAAAAAAAAACATTAAGGGCACCATTCCCAGATTTTGAAAAGTTTTTTATTATTGAAGCTACGGTTGTGAAACTTTGTACACTAATATAAAATGAATCTCTGAACCAATAAAAAATCTCATTAAAAGTTTGATAATCTGACACGCTGCATACGACTCCTGTGAAGGTTTGCGGGTAACTGAGGGGCATACCTTAGTGTGCATCTGATTAGTGGCACATTAGATACCAGATATAGCGAGATAATTAATTATCACGAATTATAATTGGCTGAGAGTTGGATTTTAGAGTACATATTGACTCCCTACCCTCCGGTCCCCTTTCTCCTTCTCCCCAGGGGGTTAGAGTATTATGAGAGCTCTGATATTTTGCACACACTATTAGAAGGTTAAAAAGCAACTATTTACACAATAACATTTTTTCTTTAATTTTGCCATTTTTCCTGGAATGGTGCCTTTAAAACCAGTTTTTTTCTAACATGTTTTTTTTTTTTTAAAACTAGTTTTTAAATAAATTCAACTTATATATATGAATAACTCTTTGTTAGTTACTGATTGGTTGAGTAAATTCATAAAATAAAGTATAATTAATTACCAAATCTGAGGGGTTTAATAGTTTTGGTTTATTGTAAGTTTGAAACCAAAGATGTGAGTTTGGATTTAATAATTTATTGTAGTGGACAGATAACAAAAACAAGGAAATGCAACTAATAAGCTTAGAAGGTAGGTAGAGCATAGACCTGAAATAATTATTCAGTTTTAGACAAAGGTACAAAAAATATTAAAGTTATACAAACTGATTGATTTATGGTTATAATGCTTAAGTTTAATATTTATATATTATATAATTAAAGACAATTACAAACAGGGTGGATTTAAAAAAAAAGCAAAAACTTAGTTTAAACCATGTTTTTTTTTCAGCAATAAAAACCAAACACTTAGTTCAAACCATGGTTTTTTTTCAGCAATAAAAACCACTGTTTTTTTATGGTTTATTTGGTTTTTATTCGATTTTATCATATACAATCACATCCTACAAATATAATATGAAATAAGTCTTATGCTGTTTTAAACCAAATAAAGGTACATTTTTATTGATTGTACATAGGTACTGTGTTGAAGTTAGTTTTATTTGCTCAGCACTGAATAGCTATATATGTGATGATTAAATTCTAGTGACTTTTCTTTAGTCTGTCTTTCTCTCTCTCTTGAAGTTTCCTTTAGCAATCCTCTAAATAGTAGCTGTCAAGTTGTCAACCAGTCATAGCGTAAAGTTGTAAACACACATGCAAATTCTTCAGTGAACTCCAATTGTGTTTGTGTCTTTTTATATATTATTATTTATTTAACTTTCATTACTCTATAAATAGTTTATTAACTTCATTTCAGGTATTTGCATATCCTTAACTCTCTGTCTATCGCTCTGTCTACAAGCATCTATTGCGTTCACGTAATTTACTTTTCAAATAGTTCCTAGATAATTTTTACCATCATTTGGTTAAACTCAGCCTTTATTTCTCTGTAGGTTTTGTAATTGTCTTTAGTTATATATTATATAAATATTAAACTTAAGCATTATAACCATAAATCAATCAGTTTGTATAACTTTAATATTTTTTGCACCTTTTTCTTAAACTGAATAATTATTTCAGGTCTATGTTCTACCTACCTTCTAAGCTTCTTAGTTGCATTTCCTTGTTTTTGTTATCTGTCCACTATAATAAATTACTAATTCCAAACTCACATCTTTGGTTTCAAACTTTCAATAAACCAAAACTATTGAACCCCTCAGATTTGTTTATTAATTATTACTTTATTTTATGATTTTACTCAACCAATCAGTAACTAACAAAGAGTTATTCATATATACAGGGTCGTGCAGCTAAATTGGGACTAACATAACTTTTTAAAAATTTGTTATTTTGAAAGGCAAATAATGATTAAATGTAATTTTTATTTGTATTTATTTGTTCGTTATTGTTTACAGAACAAAATCATTATATGTGACTACCTTATGCGTCAATAATTTGGGAGATTCTCGAGCGAAACCGTGAACAACTCATTTTTACATCCTCGGGGTCAAGATTACGAAATGCCCGACGAATGGCGGCCTTCAGAGAGTTGACACTTGGATATGAAGTTATGTTAGACTCTCCCTCAATGACGCCAAACGGCCAATAGTCACAAACATTCAGATCTGGGGAGCTGCTGGGCCAAATATCCTTCGGGACCATCAAAGGAAGATTCTCCTTCAGGAAATCCTGAACTTTCTTTGCTCCATGCGTGGGCGCAGAGTCTTGAATGAGCATAACTTTGAAGGGGTCGTAGTTCCTACGTATCCATGGTATCATAACATCTTTCAAAATTTTCAAGTCCTCCGCTGTGTTGATTTTAAGGCCTGCTTCGATGAAATGAGGAGGCATCACCTTACCATCACTTGCGACGGCTGCTAAAACCATCACAGAAGCGGGATTTTTGCTCTGCATCACAGGAGAAATTTCTGAACGATCGGAGGCAACTACCCGAGTGTTCTGGCGATTTGCAACCTCATCAACAACAAACTTTTTCCCTTCAACAAAAATGCGGACATGTGTCCTCCTTTGTGTTTCAGATTGTTCAGAAGCTTTGGGCATATTTCAGCTCTGAGAGCTCTGGAGCGGGTAGTTAGGAGGTTACGGACTCTCCTTACGTATGACTTCATACCAAGGTCTTCCTTGACTGCCCTGCTGATGGTGCTACGACTCACGCTGCGCTTTTGTGCCAGTTTTGACATCGGCTGGCTTGGGTCTGACTTAACGTCCTTTTCAGCCCAGCAAGGAATGTTTTGGTTCTCTTTCGATCACTGCGGGGACTGTGTCGACTTCTCTGAACCTTAACCTCGGCATCAAAAGCAGCAACAACTCGATAAACAGTCGATTTCGCATAGCCAGTGCTCTTAATAATGTCTGATACAGAGCTCCCGGCGCATCTCATTTCACATATGGTCGTTCTTCGCGCTAGTTCCGTCATATTTTAGCGAAATATGCTAGAACTTAATCAGAAATATTATAGCAAAGGGCTCAAAGATTGTCTGTATAAAAGAATTTAGTCATAGGTTAGAAATTACAGAAGATATGTGCTATTAAAGTTAGTCCCAATTTAGCTGCACGACCCTGTATAAGTTGAATTTATTTTAAAACTACTATTGTAACATTAAACATACAATTAAATGATTTAAATCTGATAATTTACAACAAAACAACATATAAACCATAAAAACCAAAAAACTCTTAACTCCTCTCTGAATTTTTTAGATAGAAAGAAACCAATTTCACCATATTCATAAATCCCCACTACAATTCTATATGAGCTTTTTTTAATCAAATTTGTTTCTGAAAAAAAAAAAATATACAAATTTTTTTCTGAATATATGAGAGAAGATTTTGGAAAAAATTAAAAATATTTGAACTGGGCCAAAAATGTAACAAAATGTCATATACTTTTCTAGCAAAGTGTATGATGAACAAGTTGCAACCTTCAGTTTGTCTCTATCAAAAAAATTCAGGAAGGAGAATCTGATAAAAATCTGAAAATGCAAATTTTTCAGGAGATCCAATTTTCAGAAATGTTTTGGAAAAGAAAATTGATAAAAAACGAACTTCTATGATGGGTTTGAGCTTCAATATTTTGACACATTATCCAAGAGACTGTAAAAAAGGCATTATTTTATGTTAAAAAAAATATTATTTGATTTCTTTTCAGTCTTCAAACCCTGTTCCCATCAAAAATAACATTTAACTCTTTCAGGCCCATACTTTTCAAGGAAATAATGTCCTACATGCCCAAAGAATTATGACAATACCTAAGCATTAATGCAGGTAGCTCAAAATTTGAGCTGCCGGAGCAGCACAAAATCTCAATTTTTAAAGGTGGTACAATTTCTGTACCACTGAGCATTAAATGAAACCCTTATGTGGCATGTAGTATGTACCACCAGACTTGTAAGCGTTTCTAGGGTGGTACAGTTTCTGTACACAGTGCACCAATTGTAACAATCAATGTGGTACAAAATATCTACCACCAGACTTGAAAGAGTTAGAGTACATTCAAAATGTTTCACCTCTTTAAATTTTTGAGCTAGAGTCATAAGAGTTATTCATTTTGTTCGGAATTCAGTTTTCTACATAGATGCATAGTTTTTCTCCAAATTTGTTTTTTGGATAATTAAAAAAAATCAAAATTCCAAAAAAATATTCAAATATTCTTCAAATGTTATATATTTACGTATAAATTGTCACACATTGAGAAATTGGCTCAAAAACCTAGCGTAACGATGAAGGCAGCTAAATTTTGATCTGTTAGCCAACTCTTTAATGAAGTAATTGTTTCAGATGGAGTCTGCAGATGAGGTTCCTGCAATAGCAGATGGAGTTAGAGTTATTGCTGAACAATCCAATGTGATCTACTTGGTGGAAGATGAAGATATCAAGCCAGATGTTTCAGATCTCTCATGTCAAGGTGTTGATCATGACCCTCTACTGAATGGAGTGGACCAAGATGAACTATTTTTCTTCAATACATACTGTACTGATATTAATAATGAGTTTGCTGGAGAAGATTTAACTATTAAGTATGAAGATATTGATTATGATAACAGAATTGAGCAAGATTCTGAGATGAATCCGATACACATAAGGAAAGTGAAAAAACAAGATTTGGTGAAATGTGAAGCACCTTTTAATAAAGAATTTGGGTATTTCAATTGTCCTGAGGTGGAAGTTACTTATAATAATTGTGAAAAGCCATTCAAATGCAGTCATTGTGATAAATCATTCCCTCTGTCATCTGCTCTCAAAATTCATCAAAGAATTCACTCTGGTGAAAAACCATTCAAGTGCAATTATTGTTATAAGGCATTCTCTTATCCATCTCTTCTCAAAAGTCATCAAAGAATTCACACTGGTGAAAAGCCATTCAAGTGCAAATATTGTTCTAAGGCATTTTTTATTTCATCTAGACTCAATAGTCATCAAAGAATTCACACTGGTGAGAAGCCATTCAAATGCAGTTATTGTGACAAGGCATTCTCTCAGTCATCTACTCTCAAAAGTCATCAAAGAATACACACTGGTGAGAAGCCATTCAAGTGCAATTATTGTGATAAGGTATTCTCTCATTCAACTGCTCTCAATAGACATAAAAGAATTCACACTGGTGAGAAGCCATTCAAATGCAGTTATTGCGATAAGGCATTCTCTAATTCATTGAATCTCATTAGTCATCAAAGAATTCACACTGGTCAGAATCCATTCAAATGCAATTATTGTTATAAGGCATTCTCTTATTCATCTCTTCTCAAAAGTCATCAAAGAATTCACACTGGTGAAAAGCCATTCAAGTGCAAGTATTGTGATAAGGCATTCTCTAATTCATTTATTCTCAATATACATAAAAGAATTCACACTGGTGAAAAGCCATTCAAATGCAGTTATTGTGACAAGGCATTCTCTCAGTCATCTACTCTCAAAAGTCATCAAAGAATACACACTGGTGAGAAGCCATTCAAGTGCAATTATTGTGATAAGGTATTCTCTCATTCAACTGCTCTCAATAGACATAAAAGAATTCACACTGGTGAGAAGCCATTCAAATGCAGTTATTGCGATAAGGCATTCTCTCAGTCATCGAATCTCATTAGTCATCAAAGAATTCACTCTGGTGAGAAGCCATTCAAATGCAATTATTGTGATAGTGCATTTTATCAGTCATCTAATCTCAAAAGACATCAAAGAACTCATAATGGTGAATAGCATTAAAGTCTAACAGCTGATATCTTATCTCTCAATTCATCTCACTTTGATTATAATCAAATAGAATTGGAAACTCACACATCAGATGAATACCTACCAAGCAGAGACATCATGAACCAGAAAATATCTCCTCAACCCTACACAAGCTACAAACCTCCACACGAAAATCATTGGAAAATCATTCATAAGTACAATATTTCATGTGGCACTTACATATTTAAATGATGTGTATACCATGTATCTATGCATATTGGAAATGGATACCATTTTATTTTAATTCTGATTGCTCATTCATTAGTTCGTACATGTGTTATGCTCAGAATAACAAAACTTTAGATTAATAAAATTCAAAACTTTACAAAAACTCAAAAAATTTCCTACAAATAAAAAATTTCACAAAAAAATCTATATTTTTCCAATTCTCAATTTAAAATTTTCCCATAACTCAAAACTCTCCAAAAACTCAAAATATACCCAAAACTCTTGATTTTAAAGAAACTTGAAATCTTAAACCCGGAACCTCAAATATCTGGAAAACCGATTAAGATCCTGGAAATTGGAAAACCCGGAAAAAATTTGAAGAAAAAGGTTTAAAAAAAGCCTCTAAAATGTCTGAATTATTGTTAATTTGGGATCTCTAAAAAAGAACGGAAAAAAGGAAAACTGAAAAAATTGATAGGAGAGAACATGATAAACGGAAACCGAAAGATCTGGGAAAAATGTAAACTCCGGGAAAAAATTAAAAACGGAAGAGCAAATTTAGCCTCTGCCTGAATGAGGATGAGAATTAGTTAAATTCTGTTATTTTAAGTTTCCCTGTGAATGAACCAACATATCACTTCAGTCATTACATACAAATTTATGAAGATTTCAATTTGAGATGAAAATATACAACACACGTTATCAATCTGTGCAATAAAACCGTGGAATATCCACGGGTTCTGCTAGTATGTATTACATGTGGTTTTACATGATAATATGGTAAATTACGTGTGGTTAACATGTGTTATAAGTATGGTATTTGGGTGGCCTCAAATTCGTTCTCGGAATTATAAATGGCCTCTCCAATACATAGTCGTTAAGTAGTTTTTGTATCCGCTAGTTTGTTGTACTGCACACTTCATGATTGTTTAATTGCCTGGCCCCCTTTACATCATTGATAAATTTTATTTATACGTCAGTCTGAAAATTCAGAAACCAAATTTTTCGCTCAAATTCAAAATTACTAATGTTACGTATCATTTTACAATGGTTAATGATTGTATTCGCCCTCAATAAATACAGCTTATATTTTAGTGTCCATAATTTCAGCTTTTTTATTATTGTTCTTTAAAATAATCATTATAAAATGAGACAAAGTTATCTGAGACTGAATTTCCTTAGAACCTGGTATTTGACATGTTGCTATGAATGTGGTAAATTATTCATGGGATAGCAACTGTATTATGGGCATTTTAGAACAAGTGGTCCAGGGGTCAACACCTCATCCCTTTCTGATTTGCATGAAAGTTTGTACTAAGAGTGCTTGTGATCCCAAAAAACATTTTTGAGAATCTCCGCTCTCTATCTCGTATCTGTCTAAAGTTATCACTTTGTGGACTTTTGAAAAAGGTCGAAATTTCTTAACCTCATCATTTTTGAAAGGTCAGCTTTCTTATTATCACTCCTAGAACAAGTAGCTTAACTTGTTTTTGTTCAGAATATGCAAGGCAATCATTATAGGTGTATGAAATGTTATTGATTTAATATTTTTTAATGAAAAATAGCATTTGCTCTCTTTGACCTTGACCTTTGATCTCGTAAGACCTTACCTGACAAAAAAGTAGTGAAGCATGAAACGTAGATTGACTACTTGGCAATAGACTGGACTACTACTATTAATATTAGTACTATTAATAGGGACTAGCGGTACCCGTGGATATTCCACGGTTTTATTGCACAGATTGATCACGTGTGGAGAATATTTTCATCTCAAATTGAAATCTTTGTAAATTTGTATGTAATGACTGAAGCGATATGTTGGTTCATTCACAGGGAAACTAAAAATAACAGAATTCAACTATTTCTCATCCTCATTCAGGCAGAGGCTAAATTTGCTCTTCTGTTTTTCATTTTTTCTGGAGTTTTCATTTTCCCCCGATCTTTCGGTTCCCGGATTTTGCCGTTTCCATTTATTATGTTCTCTCCTATCGTTTTTTTTCAGTTTTTTTTCAGTGAACCCATATTATTGATTTTCCAGATTTTTCTTTCTGAATCTATTTCTTCAAATTTCTTCCGGTTTTTCCGATTTTCCTGATCTTTTGTGGTTTTCCAGATATTTAATGTTCCAGGTTTAAGATTTGGGAAAATGTTGAGTTTTGGGAGACTTTTCAAGTTATGGGAGACTTTTCAAGTTATGGGAGACTTTTCAAGTTATGGGAGACTTTTCAAGTTATGGGAGACTTTTCAAGTTATGGGAAACTTTTCAAGTTATGGGAAACTTTTCAAGTTATGGGAAAAATTTCGAGTTATGGGAAAACTATTTATCTGAATTGTTAGACTTGGCAGGTAAACTCAAGCAGAATTCAGTGCTGTCGAAGAAGACGCAGTAACAAGTGATATGTTTTGTTCTATATTGAATTCATTTTTGACCAAACACAAAAATGAGAATCAGGAAATTAATTAATGTATTTATACAGGGTGTCCGACACTTCTGTTACCAAACTTCAACATAAGGTTGCTTTTGTCGAAATAAACACTTTTTATTTTATGAAGGTATGGTCTAAAATGCTTAGTTAAAGAGTTACAAGGTTATGAAAGTAGTATAAGTACCATTTATTATTATTAGTTAATGTCATATTTTTAATGTTGCAATAAGAAAAAAAAACATATTTAACATTAATTAATGTGAGCACAAGAAACATGATCTTAAATTAAGTTACATGTTTACAAAATGTGTTCAAACTGCCTCCCATTTGTTGCAATGGTTGGCGGACGCAAGCAATTACACCAATAGTTTCATGAATCCTTGCGGGACAAACGTTTGAACGCTTGCATCACAATAAATGGGCGGCAGTTTGAACACATTCTGTAAACACGTAACCTAATTTAAGATTATGTTTCTTGTGCTCACATTAATTACTGTTAAAAATGTTTTGTTTCTTATTGCAGCATTAAAAAAATGACGTTAACTAATAATAATAAATGGTACAGATACTACTTTCCTAACCTTGTAACTCTTTAACTAAGCATTTTAGACCATGCCTTCATAGAATAAAAAGTGTTTATTTCGACGAATGCAACCTTATGTTAAAGTTTGACAACAAAAGTGTTGGACACCCTGTATATTGTGTCCAGTTGAATTAGATGTTAATAATTATGTTTTGTATATTAGTTAGCATGTATGTAGGTATTTATGTAAGTATGTAAATGGAGTTAAAAGATAATACCAATTTTGTCCTATTCTATTCTAAACAAAATCGAAATTTTGTATACTAAAAGATTATTTACACCATTTAGTTGATGATTGTAAATGGATTTATTTTAAAACAGATACAGTGAAACGTCTTGATCTTTCATTAATGGGGAACCAACCGTTGAAGCACTTACGGATACTAAATATTGTCAAACCAAGTGTTAATGAAAGATCAAGTCGTTTCACTGTATATGTGTATTAAAATAAATCCATTTGTAATCAACGAAATTGGTTTAATTAACCTTTTTGTATATAAAATTTCGATTTTGAGAAATCCATGATAATATTTCCAGTATTGTTTATTAAAGTGAATAATATAAATGCTATACGATTTCCATTAAAACTTTCATTTAATAATAATATGACATTGTGTACCTTCCTTTGAAATGCTGTTAAATATAACATATGAAGTTAAAATCCCCTACTGAAGTAAATCCTCATATCCCATAGTGTCCATTGATCAGTATAAAGATCATTTTTTCCAGTACATGTACTGTCCGTTGTACGATCTTTACCTGATATGTGAACAATTTAATCTTCAATTGTTTCCATATTTTTTTTTTTTTTTCGTGGAGTATCACTATGTTTTCAAATTGCATTACTCACTACTTTATATATTACAATATATAAATTATATGTTGAGATTGGTCAGGAAAAATGAATTATTTATCTTGTTTTTCTTTTAATTTTCAAGGAATTGGTTTAAATCAAATGCTGGCAAGGCTTCAACTGTAAAATTGTAAAACCTCAAAAATAACTAGGATAAGATGGCAGTGTTTGATTTTTCAATTTTTTTTTGGATTTGAGGGATAAAAGAAATAAAACGAACTATGCATAGCTGTGCTAAACATGAAGTATTATTTATGTAGAATTTAATGTTGGTTGATAAATAGGGTTTAGTGTTTTTCAATTTCTATGACGTAAATTCATGCATCCATACAGACTGTATCAGTAACTTCACAATTGCTATGAGTTTATATGCGTCTCTTTTGGTCTAAATCACCTGCCATGAGTTGGTGTGTGAAATCATCCTGAATATTTCTAAACTGTTCTGACATTGCCTTTCTGTTAGCATGGTTAATTCATCACATGGTTTATGGTACATTATAAAATTAATTAATTTACTTTATTTTCCACTGGATTAGGGAAACTTTTTTGCGTGAATCTGTGCTGTTAGTTTATTTTAAATGATGGAATTTTTTGTAATAGAATGTCAAATAATTTTCATGTTTCTATCATTAAATTTAATATCTGGGAAACTTCATTAACTCATTATTTGTAATTACCTATGTAAGTTTTTCTTTAATTTGAATTTATATTATTTCTCGAATTACGTATTTAGGTAGCTAGCTACTCATAGTTTGAACAACATCATAAATGTAAATGTTTCACCTGTTTGAAAGTACAGGTAACGCTCGTACAACGCCCGTACATGCACCATAAAAGTGTCCGCTATGCTATCAGCGTTCGTTGTAACGTCACTTTAATTAGTTTAGTTGGGGATTTAAACTTTAATGAAGGTAAACGATCTAAGATTATTATTAAAAGAAAGCCCCCAGGGGCTCTATCCTGAAGCTGTCTGTGGTGAATGGAAGAGAAGGGGGGTGGCGTCCCTTGGGCCCCGAACTGTTGTAATTTGGATTATGGATTGTCTTTTTTCATTTTTACCATGTTTTATCATTTTTTTAACGCTACTTGCAGTTTTAGAGGATAGCGCTAGGGTTATGCTCTTCAACTACGAGGTCTTAGATTTTGTGTTAGGTATTTACTATCACCTCTTCATTTTCCTCTTCCATCCATGAGTGCTTGTGTCCCGTTTCGTCACATTCCTTGGTAAGTGACTGTATTCACGGAGTGGCTTTTCTGCATCCATGAGCATTGTCACCGACGGTGGTAAGTGACTTTGTTCATGGAGCCACTTTCCTCTCTGACTGCTTCTTCCAGTCCCTTGTATTTAATTTCCTTTTGACGTCAGCGATATGGCCTTTGGTTCCGAAGCAGACGTTAAACCCCCTAATAAATTAATTAATTATTAAAAGAAAATTCTAATTAAAATCTTGTTATATTTATATAACTTACTTATATAAATGTTCAAAATAATAAGGTAGGTAGAACTGTCAGTTAAAAGTACTATAAAATATGATACAAAAGTGTGTTATTTTTCAACTTCACTTCCATAGATTCCTACATGCAAACTAATATACATAGTATAATAATCAATAATCCGTTATTAAATTGAACACAATATAAAAATAAATTATTTCATTTTCTGATTCTTATTTTTTGTTCGGTGTGAAATTAAGTGTTGATTGTAAATTGTAATACCTCTGAATATAACAAATGTTTGACTAGATACTTGGTAGACGAATAAAATATTTGTTAAACCATATAATTTAAAGAGAGTTCAAAGATCGTCCGCTGTAAAAGCTTTACCTCTAGACAACAATAACATTCAATGTTACAATAATGTCTCTATAAAAGTATGATCAGGTAAGCCTAATTGCCTCTGTAGATGTGTATCAGGTTTCTGATTTTTAAAGAAGTATTGCTTACATTTATCTTTTCAAAAGAAATTTATGTAAAAAAGATTGTGCAGTTGTAACTATAGAATTTAATTTTCAATATGTACATTTAATATTAACGGTTTGCTTTAGCAACATATCCATGTATTATTTGTAACGTATTAATGTCTCTTTCCAAAAATCATATCTTATACTTTTCTATTATTTACCTTTCTACCATTTGTATTATCTACCTTTAAATTTATATTTACTGATGATTTACCCTGCAATGAATTTACCATACGATGAATTTAGTGCGATGAATTCACCATGATCCAAGGTTACACACCCAATTCTATGTAAGTTACTTCAATTAATTTTCAACTATAGAAGAAACGCTATAAAGTAAGCAGTTCTAAAAATGGATTCTTCTACCTGATATTTTAGTCTGCAACCCATTTCAAATAATAAAAATTGGGAGTGAACTGTATGACGGATAACAATCCAAATATAGTGAAATAGCACTAATTATTGTAGTTTTTTCCCACATTATCGAAAATGTTGCACAGTGTCAAACAATTTCTATTTTCTTCAATCACAAACAAATCTACTCAACTTTCACTATAAAATAATTCTATAGCTTTTAGTGGTCCTTATAACAACAAAATACATTGAAGCTGTATCTGTGGATTTACTACTTTTATTGATACAATTATAGGCAAAAAATGGAACCATTGGATTAAAAATGAACTAGTTATTAACCAAAAAGCGTATAATTCACGTACCAATTAGCTAATGCAATTTAAGATTTCCCGGATCACAACGAGGTCACGTGAAACAATTTAAGCAATTTCGATCAACTGATTACCATTCCCTACATCAGGGGTGAGCACAAATTGTTTTTTCCCATGCCAAAAGATGGAATTTCAATGAAGTTACCATTTTCTGTTCGTTTTTCTTAAATTGCAGGGGATACTGAGTAATTAAATGAGATGGTTGATAATTGGCTCATAAATATTGGTAGTAGATTTACCGTTTATATGAAAAGAAATTAATGTAATGATGTATGATAAAGGATTTTCTTTTTTCATGTAAAAATAATTTACAACAGAAACAAAATAAGTCATCTTGCATAAGTATTAGTACTCATAAAATCACAGGATAAATGACAATGACTACCTAACTTATTAAAAAACGACTTATTAAACTTGTTACAAAAATGATTGCACAAATTCTTACTAGTGTTAGTGTGTCCCTAGATAAACGTATGAAAGACATAAAAATAACTGATCTAGATAAAAAGGGCCAGAGGTAAAATTTTAAAATTCGGCACTACTGTAACAATAAACAAAAAATATCTATTAACGAATAAAATTGACTATCAAGGTCATTAAAATATACTGTTCTTCAAATAGTTCACCATCCTCTTTTATATTGTCCTTAGAATTTATAGAGCAGTCATGGCTTAAAATTCTAAATTTTCTTTGAAAGAAAATAAAGCACAGTTTCCCTGATGGGTGCGGGTGCTACTCTGAGTGCCAAAAGAGTATCCAACCCTGCCCTATATAGTTATTTTTTATACAAAGGCCCCTGCCACAAGAAGCATGGTGGGAAAGAGAGGAAGTTAAGCTGAATGTTATCGGTTTTTGATAGATTCGATTAGTCATCTATGATTAAGATAATATTTTTCTATTAATTAGTAACTACCAATGAACACTATTGTTGAAAAAATAACAATAGATTTATTTAAACCATTTATTAATGCATTTTGGTAGGTACACTGGAAATTGAAAATTTCTAAGAAATTACTTCTAATATCAGAAATATATATTTTTTAATTTGCTCGCAATGTAGGTGAATATTTATGGGAATTTCCAAGGAAAACTATTAACTTAAATTTTTACCGCATAATAACACATCTGCTTATCGTATTAGGTGGCTTTGTCTTAATATAAAATAGTCACCTTGCGTAGCTCTATCTTAGCATCAGTTTGTCGTACTGTGAATTTTATTGTTTGAAAATCAGTTGGTGGCAATGCAAGGATTTGTCCGAATATATCACTTACAACTGTTGATACCCCGTAAACATTACAATGTTGGGACAAAGTTGGCCCAATTCAGAACGAAACTCTGGGTAAACGTTTTCATACCGGTCTAGGTGTATTAGGCCAGCAAAGGCCCGACGTTGGCCCACCTCACGGATGTCCACCAGCCCAGAACAGTATAACCATGTATTAACGACTTGTTGGTACCGGCAATACTTACGTTGCCGATGCCATACATGATTGCATGTCTACGGCCAGTACTATTTTCTAATAACAGGTGTATTAATTAGATTACGCTATTCAGAACACGTGAAGACAACAGCTACTTCTAACAATGTAGTAACCGTCCTACAAATACATTTCACAGATCAAAATCAGGGGGAGAAGTAGAACAGATGCTAATTCAAACTCAAATCTATATTATTTTACCAACGCTATTTTAACCAAATAATATTATTTTTCATTTTAAATAGAATAGAAAGTATAATTTTAAATTTGAATAATTATTTCAAACTAAACGTAAAAATAACTTTTCATACTAAATATATGAATCAATAGCGGCCAAGCTCATTTTTATGATTGAAGTAATAAAGTGTTAAATTAATAATTGAAGGGATAACAGGCCTATTTATACTAAATTGCCAGAAACGGCTACAATTTAAAATATATACTTAAATGAAGATATTAAATAGGTTATTTGGTGTGATTAAAGTTGGGAGAGATCCTTTACACCTGGCTTCTCTAATTGTCTATCGATAACTGCCAAATAGAGCTGGTAGACCGGTATAATAAATATACTGGTACACTGGTACCTACATCAAAAAATCACTTGATTGTTTTCCTTAATTGGGCCAGTGCTGATTGGCAACCATTGGCCCAATGTCGTTTTCATTGCATTGGCCCAGTGTGTAATAGCACTGGCGAGCCATTGCTCGATCGTGCCTTTACTTTGCCAACGTTTACCGACATTGGCAAATATAATTTCTTATGATAACTTTAACATTTTTTATTTTAAAAGAAGCATCAGCACTGTAGCGCTGCTGCTACGCAATAAAAAGGCGCCATATGGTAGCGCGCGCTACAAGTAGCGGCGCTGTGGCCACCTCTGGTTTCACTTTCTTGATTAGTTACTACATTGTGAGGGACGAACTGACCGACTTGTATCTTTTATAATAGTTTAGATTGTTAAATTCATCAAACGGTTTGATAGTATTGATTGATATTACAGTTTTTAGGCCTAATATACACTAGCTATTAAACAAAGATATGATACTACCTTCATGCAGTCCAATTTAGTCTACCTAGGTACACAATCTGGCACGAAAAACTGTTAAACCGTAATATTTCATAATTGTAGTTTCTCAGGATCCAACAAATACACATACTTTGGGCTCAATTCTTAGATATAACTTACTGACACATTTTAAAAATGAATAGTAAGTTAGAAATATGCATCTTCAATTCAGATACAGGGTGGGGCGTAAGTTTGGAAGCAATTTTTCAAACATTAATATAATTCTTAAAAATAAGTTACTAAGTAGGTGATAGGGTTTGAACTATAGTAGAGACACTACATTATGAGGTGGCAGTGTTATTTTTTACAAAAATTTAGTCAATTCAAAAATGTCAGACAAAAGAGAAGCTATTATTGCTCTACACCGTGCCGGGAAGTCAGATTCCGTCATTTCAAAAACTCTCTCAATAGCGAGATCGACTGTTTGGAAGTGTGTGAAGCGTTTTAATGAGAGAGGACACTTGACCGATCGTCCAAGAAGTGGTAGACCACGCTCACAACGCACCAAACATCTGATAAAATGTGCCCGAGAGAAGATCAGGAGGAACCCGAAAAGGTCAATACGATTGTTAGCCAAAACAGCTAATGTGAGTCCCAGAACAATGAGAAGAGTTGTCAAAGAAGATCTAAAGATGTCCTCTTTCACCCTCCAAAAGAGACAGACTCTGTCAGAAGCTGTAAAGAAAAAGAGATTGGAGAGAAGCAAAGCACTTCTGAGAGAATTGAAGTCTGGCACGGCTGGTGAAATTGTTTGGTCTGACGAAAAAATTTTCACAGTGGAAATGGCTCACAACCGGAGGAATGACAGAATAATTGGTTAAAGTGCAAAAGACATCCCATACAACCAAAAAACTGTCCACAGAACCATGAAACCTGCTTCAGTAATGGTCTGGGCCGCCGTTTCAGAAACTTGGAGATTTCCTTTAATTTTTGTGGAACAAGGCGCCAAAATCAATGCTAAATGTTATATTGAGAATATTTTGACGCCAATGTTGGAGTCAGCTAAGGATCACTTCGGTAATGACACTCTATGGACATTTCAGCAAGACGGCGCGACTTCACATACTGCAAATGTCACTCAAACTGGTGCCATGACCATCTTCCACGGTTTTGGTCCAAAGAAATGTGGCCTCCCCGCTCCCAAGATGTTAATCCTATGGACTTTTCGGTATGGTCCATTCTTGAATCAAAGGCCTGTGGTAAATTCCATCGCAGTGTGGATGATTTAAAGCGTTCGCTCCAGAGATCTTGGAAGGAAATTTCACAAGAACAGTTGCGTGCCGCAGTAGGAGGAGTTCGGAGGAGATTTGAGGCTGTTATTAAAAACAAGGGGGGACATTTTGAATAAATTTATGATTTTTGAATTCTTAAAACCCTTATGTAATAATACATAACTGTAAATTAGTAAATATATTTTTCTTTGGATTATAATATGCACTTTCATTTGCTTCCAAACTTACGCCCCACCCTGTATAAAATACAGTTACTGAGTGTAACACAGTACCGTTGGCACCCCAGGAATGCATGCATAAATATAGTAAATACATTAGAATAGATAACATGAAATACAAAACAAAATCTGAATTATTTTATACATGGAACATTGTGATCAAACAATGGTAATAGGTTTTACACTTTGTAAATATGTCAGCTAGGTATAGGTGGTCATTTGTTTGTTAAGTGGAACTCCGTGAAAAAAACGGTTGCCTTGACAGTTTAGTTTCTGTTTGACTGTTAAACTTGATTTTTCTCTCGTATGCTCTTTGATTAGGAAAAATCAAGGGGATTTTATTGAGAAATCATAGTTGTTTAAAGATTAAACTTGATCGCTCCTAAGAGACAGCACTCGGGCCTACAAGTGGGCCCATATGTACTAAATCCCGGCCTTTACCTAATCCCAGCCAGGTGACTCAAACCTGGCCAGTAACCACTCGTTCACACAGGGCATAAATCCCACTGAGTCAGTGCGGGACCCGAACGTACGACCTCACTAACGTGAGGCGAACGTTCATACCACTGCGCTACCGAGTGGCATCACAGTTGTTTGGTTATAGAAATCATAATATAAAATCATGAATTAGTAAAATGAATGTAGAAGTCATATCACTTAATAACTTCTTATTAAAAATTGGTGCCATGCAACATATTAATATGATTCAGTTATCCTGATTGTTGGAAAGATTATACTTTTTATCAAATCTTATATTTTACATTAGTAAAATAATCTAACAATAAGTCTTAACGCCCAAAACATTGTAGAGCAAATTTTTTTTTTATTGATGAATATTAGATAGATAGATAACCTTTTTAATAAAGAATATGTTTCTATTTTTTTTTATAAAATCAAATATCATTTTGGAAAAACTGTAAGTGGCTCAGAATGTCAAATCATTTTGTGGCATAGCCTACACATATTCCTAGTCTTCTTATTGCTAGAAAATGATTATATGGACTAAATAAAGACATTATTTGATGTTTTTCTATTGTTCTCCCAAAAATTCGGTGGTCGTTAAAGAGTTAATTTTTTTTCTGCATGAGTGCAGTGCTATATGCTTTTCTACCTTTTTACTTTTCTTATTTGCAGTATTCATGGATTAACTAACATATGAACAGCTAGTGTCACTAAATGGTGATAAATAACTTTTATATTACGAAACTTTCATGTCTGACTTCTCTTTCAAATTCTATTGTAACTATTTGCTATCACTAGGTCAAGTCTTTAATAATATTATTTTTTCAGATGGAGTCTGCATGTGAGGTTCCTGCAATAGCTAATGGAGAGGGAGTTATTGCTGACTCATCCAATGTGATCTACTTGGTGGAAGAGGAAGATCTCAAGCCAGATGTTTCAGATCTCTCGTGTCAAGGTGTTGATATTGACCCTCTACTGAAAGGAGTGGACCAAGAGGAACTGTTCTCCCTTAATACCTACTGTAGTGATATTAAGAATGAATCTTATGAAGAAGAGTTAACTATCAAGCATGAAAATATTGATTATGATAACAGAATTGAGGCTGATTCTGAGATGAATCTGATACACATAGGAAAAGGGAAAAATAAAGACTTGATAAAATTGGAGCAATGTGAAGCACCTACTAATGAAAAAGTGGAGTATTTCAATTGTTCTGAGGTTGAGGTTGCATATAATAAAGGTGAAAAACCATTCAAATGCAGTTACTGTGATAAGGCATTTTCTCTGTCATCTAATCTTAATAGACATAAAAGAATTCACACTGGTGAAAAGCCATTTATATGCAATTACTGTGATAAAGCATTCTCTCAGCCATTTAATCTCAATAGACACAAAAGAATTCACACTGGTGAAAAGCCATATAAATGCTATTATTGTGACAAGAAATTCTATAATTCGTCTGATCTGAATATTCATCAAAGAATTCACACTGGTGAAAAGCCATTCAAATGCAATTACTGTGATAAGACATTCTCTCAGTCATCTAGTCTCATTAGACATACAAGTATTCACACTGGTGAGAAGCCATTCAAATGCAATTATTGTGATAAGGCATTCTATCAGTCATATAGTCTCATTAGACATAAAAGTATTCACACTGGTGAAAAGCCATATAAATGCTATTATTGTGACGGGACGTTCTCTTATTCATCCGATCTCAAAAGTCATCAAAGAATTCACACTGGTAATAAACCATCCAAATCTAACAGCTGATATGGTATTTATCAATTCATTTATCAACTTTGTTAGTCATCAATCAGTTCAGTGTCTCGGAAAATTAGATCTCAGAAAACTTGGTCTCGTTTTTTAAAGAACAGTAATAGAAAGTTTGAAATTATGAATATAAAATGTGTTGTGTATTTATTAATAGCGGATAACATCATTAAACGTTGTAAAATAATACGTAACATTAAAAAATTTGACATGTTTTGAAATTTATTCAACAAAAGATTTGAGCAGAAAGTTCGGTCTCAGAACTTTTGGTCTGAGGTATAAATAAGGCTTATCAGTTAGATCTATGTTAAAAGGCTATTCAGTTAGATCTATGTTAAAAGGCTTTTTATAATTCCGAGACCGAATTTCCGTTGAACGCCAGCAGGGACATTATAAACCAGAAAGTATATCCTCAACCGTACACAAGCTGCAAAGGTAGCCCGGAAGCGTAAGCTTCTCCGGGCCTAATTTTCCTGGTTTTAAATTTGAATATAAATATTGTAATAGATTTGTTGACTCCCGATTTTTGTAATGGAAAATAGTTTGATAAATAAATAAATAAACCTTCACAGGAAAATTTTGAAAATTAGCAGAAGTACAATATCCTTGCAAATAATTTCATACATTTAAATCATATGTATATCATGTATACTTTTTGTAAATGGATATCACATGTATTACATGTGGTTTACATAGTAAATTACGTGTGGTTAATACATGTTATAAGTAGGGCTAAGACAATATGTTTTTAAAATCATAGATCCCGGAAATATTATGGACGGAGAGAATTAAACAATATTGAGTCGTTCTAAACCAGCGGTATATAGCATTTGATACCATTTCATTTCGTCTATGATATTCATGGGATTTATGATTTTAAAAGCATATTGTCCCCGCCCTAGTTATAAGTAGAGCCTGGACAAATGCCATAAAGTCCTAAAATGCCATAAAATGCCATAAGGTCAATAAATGCCATAAAGTCCTAAATATCATAAATTTCTTAAATGATGAGAAGTCTTATTTTGGGCTTTTTATACTATTTGATAATTTGGTAAGTCGGTAAAGTTGATGGGTTTTATTGGCAAATTTATAGAACGTTATAATTCAATCAAATTTGTCTGAATTATTATATAAATAAACTACAATTTCATTACTTCAAGAATTAGCAGTCACCACATATTCAAAAATCGTTCTCAGAGTTGATTAATTTGTTCTTGGTTGACTCACTAGTCATGTAAACACTCTTATTTTTCTGTTGATAGTTTTAATTGAGTAAAGTGAGTTTAAATCTTTAAATTCCATAACAGAAAATATAATTGTTGAAGTGTATTCTTCCTATAATATAGTTAATCCTAATGAGAGGATATTAAAACAAAACTTCTCTCAGTCGTTCTTTAGCAGCAAGTGTCCTTTGTACTGAGCACCATCCTGCATCCACCATATTAGATTCAGAGTAGCTCCATAAAAATGTCGTATTTACGGAAATATCCACTGATTCAACACAAAGTTTCTTAAAATCATTCTAATTTTCGGGGTTAAAACTTACTCTTTTGATAAACAATGTTTGAAATAAACTGGCGCAAGAACTCTTTCACCACCATCTACTTATGATCACCCTGTAAAAAAAATTGAAATAGGAAAACAAACTAACAATGTTGTTATAGATAGCTGACAAAAATACAGTAGTTCCTGTTAAAGTTATGACTATTTTAATTTTGTACCCTCTTTTTTTGACTCATACTGTTTTGATAGATTTTATTCATTGAATAATATATTATAAATTTCCGCAAGTTTGTTAAATTTTTGTTGGATGTGATGAAAAAAATACTGGAAAGAAAAAATTTTAGATCTATTTTTTTAGCAATTAAATACTAAGATATTCAGTTAACAATGTAAAACTTGTAGTACATTATTACTAAATGAATATTTATTTGTTGTAATTGAGATGAAACAAATTTTTTTATAAATCATTATTTATCATAATCTTTATTCATTTCATTGCTAATTTCCAAAGAATTTTTTTTATTCATATTACATTATTCTTAGTGAATTTCAATATAACAGGTGACCTACATACATAAATACTCAACCCATTGCAAACAATATGAAATAACTAGTGGTTGATCTTAAAAATTAGTATGATTTCAACCCGGAGTATATTTAACTATCCGCATAACAATTTGATTACTTCTGAACGTCAGGATCCACTACTCCATTTGAACAGAATATTGGCAACTAGTGTATTGCCCGTTAAAAATAACGGGTTTTCAATAGTAATTCATTACCCGTTGTTAGGTTATTTTTAGTGAATTTAATTAAAATTTATTTTTTGAATAAGCTGATATTATAAAATACAAATATAAAATTGAATGAAAGCATAAGAATGTAAATTTAATATCAATACTTTCCCGTGCGTATCATAATAACATTCTTCTATGTTTATAATCTTCGAGTAAAAGCGAACACCAAATAAATAAATAAACATACGATGGAAATTATTATTATAGAAGAGATATCAGAAAAAATTAGTGTAATAAACAGAGACAAAATAGTTACTCAACTGAGATCAGAAAAAATGGTTTGACAGAAAGAGAAACACAACTCATTTATTGAACTGATATCAGAGTAATTTGGTGTGACGGACAGGCAAACGCAAAACCATTTATTGAGCTGATATCAAAACAATTTAGTCTGACGGACAGACAGACACAATCCATATATTGAACCGATATTAGAATAATTTTTTATGTGACTGACAGACAGACACAATCCATTTATTGAACGGATATCAGAACAATTTGATGTGACGGACAGACAGACTTAATACATTTATTGAACTGATATCAGAATAATTCAGTGTGACTGACAGACATAAACAATATATGATCGATATTGTGGAAGTGTCCAATAATTCGTAACTTACCCTATTTATTTCGATAATAAATGAATAATTACTCAATTTACCTCGAATTATATGAGTAGTCTGTATTTGTGATGCAGCTTGCTATAAATATTTAAAAAATTCTTTTCATTCTGTAAATAAATAAATAAACACAAGTGGGAAATTATCAGTACAGAGTCATACAATTTCCCATTTATATATGAATCCTGGCCGTAGAACTGTTAATTTTTGGATTGAAGAAAAGGAGTTGGTGTCTTCATCTTCGTAACCTGTCTACGACATGAGGAGATTTAAGAAGAACCTTTGGATGAAAATTTTCAATAACAACTTGAAAACGAGCTAAGAAACCTGCTCGAAATATTGTTTATTAAAATATAATCGCCAGTGGAGTCTCAATTTCCCATTTAGTATAGAGTCTATAGACTAACAGTTATTCTGATACTCTATAGATTGTATGCAAAGTTATGAATGAATGTACACATTATCAGATCCCTACCTCAATCCCAAAGGAATTCCCTACAATTCACAATAAGAGGATGAATTTTTCCTTAAAATGGAGCGTTGTTGTACTAGTAATACAGCATTAACCCCTATGATTTCCCATTTTCTTTTGATCTATCTTTTTCTAAGTAGGTTTGGACGTATGTAATCTTTTATGCGGTATCCTTAGAGGCATCCGTATTATTGCCCTCATTAAAGACCCAATACTTAATTACCGGTTTATATTTCTGGGTGCCCTAATGGACATCGGATTACTTAACACCCGATTCCGCCTTATATATATATTAACATTTTACGATGTATTTGAATATATATTTGACCAAGTAAAAGTTATTTCATAAATAGCTATAACCAAATATTTCCGATGAGAGTATCTGTATACCAAGTGAGGTAATTAGTCACGCGCATGACGTCACACTTTCTCGCCCTTTTCAAGTGCGAGTATCCTTCTAACTATTTAATTCATGACTAGTGTATCAAATTATTCTTCATTAGGGGCAAGCCTTTAACATGATGATTTAATTCAATCTATATTAATTTTGATAGAAATGCTTTCTAAAATATGAAAAGGTTTGTTAATTTTATTTATAATTTCGTCTAAATGTATGAGCATGGTACAAGAACATAATGGGTATTGAAACTAGTAGACGACGAAAAATGTGACGTCACCAAAACAACACATTTCTTGTTTGTGACAGATCGGCTCATAATTCCTCGTATTTGAATGTTAATATCGAGAAGTTTGAAGTCATTTTATAAGGGTTTCGTGTAAAAAAAGCGAAAATGGCGATTGAATTTCAAAGTTGAAGATATAGATATAATTCAGATGTGTTTTCATTGTTCATTTCTTTTACTTATCTATAAAAATAGGGTCTTAAACATATCCTACCTAGGAGCCTAAACTAGTGCTAAACTGTAGTTCCTATGAATTACAATTAAGGAATAAAATAGTGGAAATGCAATTTAACCAATGTCAAACTAGGTTCTATGTGCTGATTACCATACCCTATATGTTACTCCTGTGTATGAGAGTGAAATTCGTTTCGATAAAGCTGATTCTGATTGATTTTACATTTCCTCCTATTTTGCAATTTTTTTTCTTATATTTTGAAATTCATAATTTACACAATTCCCGGCGTTCCAATTGAATTGAATTTTGTAATGGAATATGTTGTTCGAATGAATAAAAATAATTGATTTTGTCATCAAATCTTTTATTACACTCAAACTATCTCTGATCCACTCCTCAAGGAATGTTTTACAGGGAAATTCATCCTATTTCATAAATTACACAACAATGCGCCGTTCAATAATGAATCCTTTGAATTTTAGTTTCATTATTAACTTTTAAAAGTTATCTCTACCTAAGGAAGATTCTACACTTTTAGGAATAATAAAAAATTACCTAGTCTGTTTTATTCTCAAGAATAAATTTTATATAAGGAATTTTGGTAAATTCTTAGAACAGCGTGTCTGGAGGGTCAGACACGTTGTGTTAGGTTCCGTGCATATTACTAGCAACCTACATTAGCGTGTCTGATACTCCAGACACGCTTTTATAACACAAATTAAGGAAGATTCCGATTTCATTTGTAGGCAACCTGGGAAAGAAAATATTATTTAATGAAATTACTGCTTCAAGCGTCAGACTCAGAATTGACGACTTTATACCAATTTTACAAGGGAACTTACTCAAACTACCGATGCAATTTAAACGATAAGCAAGAATATTTACAACTAAGGTTTAGAGATATTTTACAGTCAAATGGACTCTTCAGAATTATGGACTTAGGTTTTTCTAAAAAGAGAACAATGCTATATCAATTCTTAGCTATTGAGAAGACAACTAAATTCCACCAAGTATATCAAAATGGAGGAGATACTTTCTGGTTTATGATTGTAACTTTTAAATTTGAATAGCTATTCACCATTATGAATTTTTTGATGTCTTTTGAGATTAGATGACTTATGAAATGCCTTATTACAATAATTGCATTTGTATGACTTCTGACCAGTGTGAATTCTTTGATGACAATTGAGAAGAGATGAATTAGTGAATGCCTTATCACAATAACTGCACTTGAATGGCTTCTCACCAGTGTGAACTCTTTGGTGAATATTGAGAGAATATGACTTAAAGTATGCCTTGTCACAATAATTGCACTTGTATGGCTTCTCACCAGTGTGAGTTCTTTGATGTCTATTGAGAATAAATGTATTAGTGAATGCCTTATCACAATATTTGCACTTGAACGGCTTCTCACCAGTGTGAATTCTTTGATGTTTATCGAGTCTAGATGAATGAGAGAATGCCTTACTACAATAATTGCACTCGCATGGCTTTTCACCAGTGTTAATTATTTGACGATTATTTCTATTAGATGAATTAGAGAATGCCTTATCACAATTATTGCACTTGAATGACTTCTCTGCAGTTTGAATTCTTTGATGAATTTTGAGAGCAGATGACAGAGGGAATGCCTTATCACAATGACTGCATTTGAATGGCTTCTCACAATTATAATCATTAACTTCCACCTCAGGACAATTGAAATATTCAAATTCCTCATTAGTAGGTGTTTCACATTTCTCTAAATTTACAAATCTTCATTTTTAACTTTACTTATGTGTATCAGATTCATCTCAGAATCAGGCTCAATTCTGTTATCATAATCAATATCTTCATGCTTGATAGTCAACTCTTCTTCCGAAAATTCATTCTTAATATCAGTACAGTATGTTTTGATGGAGTAAAGTTTCTCTTGGTGCACTCCCTTCAGTAGAGGGTCATGATCAACACCATGACTCGAGAGATCTAAAACATCTGGCTTGATATCTTCATCTTCCACCAAGTAGATCACATTGGGTTGTTCAGCAATGACTCCCTCTCTTTCTGCTACTGCAGGAACTTTACCTGCAGACTCCATCTGAAAAAATAATTTCATTAAAGAGTGGACCAACTGATAAGAACTAGTTACTACAGACTTCGAAAGAGCTGTCAGGTATGAAAGTTTAGCAACCTAATTTATTTGGCATAAATTATTGGTACTGTTCATATGGAAGGTACTCCATGAATATGGCCAAGAAGGAAAATAAAATAGGAATATAATATAGCAAGGCACTTATGAAAAAAAATAACAAAGACGTACTGCAAGATTATTTTACTAATATAAAATCTAAGACTTCATACAGAAGTAGGTATAATTCTAACATCAATCAGTACAAACCAATCATTTTAATTTAGTAAATGGCACTAGTCAGAAGTTATAAGTAGTATGATTGATTGTCATATGTTTTCTACATTTCAGTTACTATTTCATGATTATATTTTATCAAACAACTGTGTTTTCTCAATAAAATTCCCTTGACATTTTATAACCACAGATCCCATAGAAATCACAGTTTAACAGTCTATCACACACTAAACTGACGTTGCAATTAGGTTTTATACAGAGTTCAACTTAACAAACAAATGACCACCTATACCTACCTGACATTTTTACAAAGTGTAAAACTAATTACAAGCTTTTGATCACAATGTTCTATGAATATAATAATTCATATTCTGTATATTATGTTATCTATTTTAGGATTATAATATTCTAAATGTCTATTGAGAGTAACACAAGTTTGTAATTATCATACTTGAAACGTGTCTGTCAATTATATTATGTCTGGAGCCAAAAGAATAGAGATAACATAACATTCAATCATGTCTGTGCTTTGGGTCCTGAGATAATCTTAAGTTATAAAATATTCACGTATGTTGTAACAGTTTTATTGTACCAGATTATGTACCTATACACAGAAAAATGACCTATTTGGATTAAATAAATAAAAGTTGAATAAGTTTTTGTCTCGTAAAATTAATAGAAAAGTTTGGCTAAAATGCCAACGTCACCTCAGACTTCCTAGTTTTGGACATTTACCACCCTTCTGACCCCTCTCCTCTGTCCCTACCGGTTCCCTCTCCCTCCTAGACTGATGCGAGCGGAATGAAAGAAAAGAACAAAAATTTGTACGGAAATTTATTTTGTATAACAGAGTTACGGAACTCCCCAGCTAGGGCTTCACAACCCACCTGCCAAAGCTTCGCGACCCTTAAGGGGGTCGCGACCTACCGGTTGGGAACCCCTGATTTACACAATTAAACTTCTTGTGTTATGCGGAACCTCAAGATGTTGATTGATTGAGCTAAGATTTAGCAGAGTAGTTCCTCATTATTTTGCAACTTTACCACAATAAGGACAATGTGATTTCAATTTTTTTGATTTTCAAGCCACCCAAATGTTCATGTCACAATAGTTGACCAAATTACAGAGAAAAGTAATTTGTCTGAATATCTCATGATGTGGCTATCACCTTGTTGTAATCTAAGGTTCTTATGATATATGTTTTGGGATATTTTAGAGTCTCAACTAAAATGTTAGCATTGGGATGAAAAGACAGGTCATGCAGCTTTAGTGCTAAGTAGGAATATTCAATAAGCTAAGTAGGGATAGGACAAAGTATTGTTATCATCGATTTTTCTGGTATCAGAACTGGCAAAAAATGCCAGTAACACAAATCTAGATATCGGTATCAGAAGAGTATTGGTGAATATCTGGGGTATCGGTGATAATTTTGGTATCGTTCCATCCCTAAAACTAAATAAACATCAGAATTGAAGAAAACAGTAAATTAAATTAAAAAAAAATAAAAAAAAAATGACAAGACTTAACAAGACCTAATAACCCAGGTGATACTCCAGGGGAGGCTGCAACCATGGAATTATTTATCACGAGTACAGAAAAATCACACAAATTCTTAAAATTTTGTTATTTGGTTTCAAACCCTATGTAGAGATCATGGATAAACAATTTTAATAGTACCATCAGAAAAGAAGTTTACAAGTCCATTCAAAAATTTAATTTTTTACCTAAAATATCTGGAAATGTTTTTGAATGGACCAGACTACCAGTTGAAACTTGTTTTGAATAGATCTTTTCATTATTGAAGGAGAAGCAGCAATTTAAGTCACCACCAGAGAACATTACAAGCTCATGTAAAAATCCTAACTTTTGTTCATTAATAATTATTTTTTCCTAAATTCGGTTATCTGGAAATTTTAGTTAAAATATCAGGCTACCGATTGATGTTTGTAGAAGAAAGTTTATTCACTATTCAAGAAGAAGAAGCAATTTTAGTGTCAGTATTGGATGAACTTACCAGACCAAATGTAAATATTTTACCAAATCAGACATTCATAATAATTTATTAAAATTCTTTTACTAGAATGTATAAGGACTAAGCCAAGCTACTATTTACAGTTTTTCAAGCATATTCATGTACCATTGAAGGAAAAGAATCAATTTTAGTAACAATATCAGATGAAATTACAAGTCCATACAAAAATAATTTATCAAATGTTGACATTTAATATATTTTTATTGGACTCTTGTTTCCCAGAGAGTATAGCAAATAAGCCAGGCTACCATTTGAATTTTGTTTGTAAAATCCCTAACAACCCCAAAACCAACAATCAGGAGGAGTTCTTAGGCTATGCTCCAAACAAGTCGCAGAAGTATTGATGACTAGATATTGACCAATCGTTCCACCAAGTTTCATGCAATATGGTTCGATACTTTTTGAGTTATAAATGACCGTGACCTTGACCTTTGACTGGGTCACTCCCAAAAGACAAGCAGCAGGTCACTGGACATAGATCAATCGTTTCACCAAATTTCAGGTAATTTGGTTGAACACTTTTTCAGATGAGCGAATAACAAGATGATTAATAAATAAATAAATAAATTCCGATGAAAATATAACCTTCTGCAAGATTGCGAAGGTAACAAAATAGGTATCATGAATAATCAATGGAGATATCACATATGTATGTACTCACTCAGTTGGTGAAGACACAGCGTTTGGAATGAGGACAAGTATTAAGAGGATTATATGAGTTACAATGATAGATTTATTATGTTCTGTAAAAGTGTGAATTGGAATGAAAACATGTATATTATTATATTGTATTAATTTTGAACAATTATTGTCCTTACAGCTACAATGCAACTAGCCACTCACCAAGATACAAAAATAAAGCACAGGTTTTTGATCCCACAGTAACGCTTTGATATCAGCACTGTGTTACCAACAAATATAAGTAGTCAAACTTGAGGGAGTTTTTAAACATAAATTTGTTCAAGTATTCAGCATGGAAAATAAAGCATTTCTCTAAATATTCTTATATGCATTATGTTTTGCTCATAATCTAGGATGAGCTTTAGAGTAATAATAATAATAACAACAATAATAACAATAATCTTTATTGAAAAAAACAACACATCAAATGTACATAAAAACAACAAACATTCACTACATTATTATTCCAAGCCTATACGAAGTATTAGTTACAAAAGTAACTAAACTTTTTAAGCAGACTTGTCTAATACATAGTATTTTTGTATATATTGGATTTGCGAAGTTCCTGGCGTGTTTCTAATTAATATCAGTTTCGATCATACAATATTGTGTAGTAGAAATAACACGCCTGGATCTTCCCAAATCACCTACTGCTTGTGCCCTAGTTTTCCGCAGTTGCCGTCAGCTGATGAGAAGATTTGGCGAGCAGTCCGCTTTATGGACAGGTAAAGATAGCATCACCTGTCTATAATTTATGCATAGAAATGTTTCACAAGTTTCTTTAAAAGAGCTAGTACTTATTACGCCATTATATTCAGATAAATAGGGGATCGTTTTTTGAAGTGAGCTGTGGACTCTCTCTTGAAGTGGCGGACTTCGATTCTCCGCTGAAGTCCCTTGTACCTCCTCATCAACTCCCCTGAGATGACTGGCTAAACTAAGGGAGTCTGAGAGGCGAGACTGCGAGCACAGTGGCGATGATTTCTGGGCGACATGTTTCCTATCTGTTTATCGTAAGTTTCTTACTGCCGTATTGATATGGTCGAACAGATAGAAAATTGAACTGTAAAGTTTATTGAATCTAGATTACTTCTTATCTCCATCCATTAATCTTTATCACGCCAGGAACCAATTATTCAATTCCTTATAACTTCAATTCCTTATAACTTTAATTCCTTTTAACTTTAATTCCTTTTAACTTTAATTCCTTTTAACTTTAATTCCTTTTAACTTTAATTCCTTTTAACTTAAATTACTTGTGACGTTAATTCATTATAACGTTCATTACTTAAACGTTCATTACTATTATTCCATTCTTATAAAACTATAACCCTATTTTGTGTGTTCGGCTAGTGTTTTCATTACGGTAATAGTTACCTTCTATTTCAGAAACCGGTAATTCAGCACAGCCGAGCTTACGCACGCATTTGATCACTCACTCTACTGGAGAAAAACTTGTAGATTACAGTACTCAATTAATATAACTTTTATTACCCCCAATACTGGCATTAAACATTATTAAGATAAATAAGATCCTTCAGACTTATATACTATTTCCAAGTATCTTTCATGGTGGCCAGTATGGGGATATAAGTGATCACGTGTCGCCTAGGTCTCGCTGGTGCTTCGGTTTCGTCTCCTTGCCCTATTTTCTATTTTTTGAATTAAATTTTTCTTTAATTTTTTTTGCTTAGTTTTTTGATTGTTTCATCATGGGTGATTCTGAATTACAAGCTGCTTTGAAGGAGCGTAAATATGCGCGTTCAAAAGTTACCCGTATTTATAATAATACGTCAACTAATATTGAGTCTTAGAATGAACTTAAAAAATCTGAATATGTGACTAACCTCAATGAACTTAAGGTTGAGCTTAAAGACATCGACAAAAGAGTTTATCAATTGTCCCCCGAAATGACAGAGGTGGAAGAGGAAGATATGTTAAGGGAGGAGGAAAGTTATAACTACAAAGTAACTTTAGCTATTGCTCTTTTGCAGCCTTCTCCAAATAATGATAATAATGATTCTGCATCTAACTCTTCCAATCTTCATTCTATACCTACTAAGCTTAGATTACCTACTATCGATTTACCTACTTTTTCTAACTATAAAACTGAAAGCCTAGAGCAGTTTTTTCACGCTCTCGAATCAATTTTGAGTAAGCACGGTTTATCTGAGTACGAAAAGTTTGTATATTTAAAATCTCAAGTTAAAAAAGGACCGAGCGCTTTGATAAATTCATTGGAACCAGGAGAACAAACTTATACGGTTGCTAAGAAACTCCTGGCTGACGCGTTTGCCTCGCCACTTACTCAGCGTTACGATGTTCTAAAACGATTGTGTCGGCTTAAGTTATCTCCCAGTAGCGATGTATATGAATTTATCGGTGAAGTACGTAGTGTCATATCTTCGATCAAACTACTAAACATTAATGTAGATACGGTCATACAATTTTTTGTATGGCACGCGATGAACGATAAATTCCAAAATCAACTCATTCAAATTACAAATAATTCTAAACCATCGTTAGATGAAATTATGAATAATGTATTTTCCGCAACAGAGAGGTACATGAAACTAACTAAGAGAAATCCTGAAAATAAACCCAGATCAAATTTTAATATTGAGCCACGAAAAAGGAAAAGTCCTGTAAAAACAAACAACTTAGCAGTAGAAGTAAAATACAAAAATTACAAACTTTGCCCGCTTTGTACTGATGATAATAAGAAAGTTAGCCACGTTCTTCGTGAGTGTACCTCGTACGTATCTCCTGACGAGAAAATCAAAAAGCTAGAATCTTTGAATTTTTGTGGCAAGTATTCATTTAGGAATCATAAGACTGTAAATTACTGTAGATTCAAATTTAGTAGCCCATGTAGGTCATGTAATGGTAATCATTTGACATGTTTATGTACCAATAAAACTAGAAATGAGCCTACTAATTCTGCTAACTCTTATTCCTCTACAGTTCATTTTAAAAGTGCTTTGGGTGCTGAAGATATTATTTTGCCTACTTTTTCACTATCTATTATAGGTAACCCTGAGAAGGCGACTTGTCGTGTATTAAATGACACTGGGTCGCAGAGGAATTTCATTAGTAGAAAAATTGCGCAGAAATTAAACCTCAGTGTTGTTAGAAGAGATATTGATTTGGTGATCTTCGGATTTAATTCGGAAAAACTTGTTAAGACCGATATAGTTGAAGTGAATGTTCTTATTCATGGGGAAAATTATAAAATAGATGCCATAGTTGTTCCTTCAATTAATATCTCTCTGAATATTCCTAACATAAGTAATGTTGCTAACAAGTTCAGAGAAAAAGGATACGACCTAGCTGATAAAACTATACTTAATGATTCAAATGCAGATATTGACCTTATTATGGGACCTGATGCTATTAGATTATTATGTCCTGAAACTGTAGAATTTGGCAATATTCCTGAGAAAGCTGTATATTTATTAACTAAAATAGGATGTATGCTGCTTGGGGATATTAATCACAATTTGAATGGTTTACGTTCGTTACCTGAAAACCGGTTGGTTGACACTGATGTTAAAGGGGGGAATACTGAAATTCAAACTTCTCCTTCTGATATTGTACATACCAATGTTGTTACTTCTATTATTGATGTATATGATAACAACGGTAATATTGATTTAGTTAAGTTAGATGATGCTAAAGATATGGTCTTGGAAGAACAAAGTAATTATTACATGAATTATGACTCTTTAACTAAAGAACCCGAATCTAATGAAATTAATGACGAGGTAGTTAATTATGTACTCTCTAATACCGAAAGATCGGAAGATGATAGACTAATTATGCCGCTACCCTGGAATCCTGATTGTAAACATTTGCTAGCTACTAACTTTAATCTAAGTAAAAAGATTTTGTACTCTAATTTGAAAAAAATGAAAGACAGTGATAAGATTCTCATGTACGATAAAGTGTTTCAGGAGCAAGAACAGTTAGGCATTATCGAACGTATTGACGATATAGATCAATTTATGAATGATCATCCTGAGTGCAGTTTTCTCCCACATATGGGAATTTTTCGTCCTAATAAGGAAACTACCAAATGTCGTGTGGTCTATTTGTCAAACCTTTGTGAGAAAACTAAAACAAAACCTAACTCAGTTAGTCATAATAATGCGCTGTTACCAGGTCCTTGCTTAAACAATAAATTAACAACTGCTTTGATGCTATCTAGATTTGACAGGTTTATCTTAATATTTGATATTCAAAAAGCCTTTCTTAATATACAATTAAGAGAATGTGACCAAAAAAAATTATTGTTTTTATGGTTTCGCAATGTAGGTAATGGAGACTATAGAATTGTTGCCTATAGAAATTTAAGATTGAGTTTCGGTTTGAGACCGAGTCCTGCTATTCTGATGCTTGCATTATACAAGATTCTTATTATTGATGTAGAGAATGATGACTATGACTTGCTTAAATTAAAGACTCTTATTTATGCTAATATTTACATGGATAATGGTTTGGTTTCGTCTAATGACGAAAGAGAATTGAAAACTTTTTATGACCAGTTGCCAATTGTGTTTAGAAACTATAAATTTGAGTTACAGCAGTATTTAACTAATTTGGATTCCCTACAGACCGAAATTGACACAGAACTTGATAAGCCATCTGATGAGAATGTCAAATTCTTTGGTATGTTGTGGAATAGGAAAGATGACACTATCGGTCCAAACCCAATCAATTTGAATAGTACTGCAAATACTAAACGATCTATCTTATCGAGTTTGAATTCAGTATATGATGTATTTAATTGCTATAGGCCGATAATTAATCGTGCAAAACTTTTCTTTCATAAGTTACAATGCAGTAAGGGTCTTGAATGGGATACTCTTTTAGATTCAGAGTTAATTAGTGAGTGGAAGCGAATATGTTTCGAAGCGAATAAAACTCCTATGATTTCTCATGAAAGGTTTTTTGGCCCACGATACTCTGATTATGACTTGATAGCTTTTTGCGACGCTTCGTCTGTAAGTTATGGCGTTGTGATATATATCAGAGATAATAAGTCTCTGAAAGTTTCATTTCTCATTGCTAAAAACAAAATTGTTAATACAAAGCTCACAAAGAAATCTATTCCAAGTCTTGAGTGTCAAGGTGTTTCTTATGCAGTTGAAACTATTGTAGACATTGTATCGGAGCTTAGTGGTAATGGTAATATTTTGCCCATTAATAATAACAATCTCTTTGTCTACACAGATAGTATGGTAGTGATATCATGGGTAAAGAGTTTCTTTATTACCCATGAAAAGATGCAAAAGAGAAGTGTTTTTGTCCAAAACAGATTGAAGAGTATTTCTGAAAACTTGAAAGAAAAGAGTCTTACTCTTCGTTACATCGAGGGGCGAGAGAATCCAGCCGACTACATTAGTAGACCGACTAGTTACAAAAGACTTCAGAAATCTAATTATTTCCAGGGTCCATCATTCTTAAAGGAAATGCCTTCGCAGCCTGACATTGAAATTGTAATTCCTAACGTAACTACTGAAGAGGATTCAGCATGTACCAATGTCTGCGGGTCTAAGTTCCCACCAGAAAATACAGTTACTCATTTGGTGGATCCTGAGCGTTACTCATCATTTGCGAAGATATCCAATGTATATAAGTACGTTCTGCTCTTTGTCACAAGGCTGAAGAGCAGATTAAAGACAGAGGAATCTGCAGTTGAAAACCCAGTTGCAGTTGGTATAAATTGCATCATCAGAATAGAGCAGAAGCTACACTTCGAAAATGTAGTAGAATTCTTCAAAAACAGAAGAGTACAAGTAAGTGAAATCCCAAATTTAGTTTTACAGATGAACTTTTTTGTTGATAATGATGATATAATTAGAGTTAAAAGTAAGTTTGCTAGTGGTCCTTATCCAATTTTGTTGTCAAACGCTTCACGTATTACTATGCTAATTATAAGGGACTTTCATGAGCGTTTTGGTCACGCTGGAGTGTACACTGTTACTCGTGAGATACGTAAAGAATTCTGGATTTTGAGAGCATTTGCTACAGTGCGAAAAACCTTAAAAAACTGTGTAACATGTAAGAAAGTAAATGAAAGACCAGTAAAGTTGAACCAAAATTCGTATCGTGATTTCAGGTCTAACCCTCCTAAGGTTCCATTCTCATCAGTATTTTTAGATTATATAGGTCCTGTTAACATTAGAATTGAAAACAACGTGAAAAAGGTTTGGCTATTAATTGTAACATGCTTATGGTCTAGGGCAGTTTCACTAAAAATTTGTTTTTCAGCTGAAACCAGAGAGTTCCTTCGGGCCATCCAGTTGCATATATTCGAATATGGCATGTTTCAGTTTTGTATGTCAGACTTAGGTTCTCAAATAGTTGCAGGTACGAAAATAATTGCAGAGTTTCTCGACGATCCAGTGTGTGTAGATTCTCTCCAATCACACGGTATAGACAGAATTTCGTTCGAACAATACCCAAAAGGAAACTGTACATTGGGGGGACTAGTGGAGAACTGTGTGAAGCAGGTCAAGAGTCTGATGCGTAAATCCATTGGAAAGCTTATCTTGGATTATCCTGATTTCCAATTAATTGTTGCAAAAACCTGTCATATCATTAATCGGCGTCCTGTTGCGTTTAATGAAAGTCTACGGAGTCCAAATTGCGATGCTTTATTTTGTATTATAATTATAATGTGCAGTGTATCTATTTTTTATTATATGTTATCTATAATATCCTGGAATATAAAACTAGAAACACCCAATTTTGATGGTCTTTGTCTTAATTCTTATCGCAATCTTCTTCTCCTGCTCTTACTGGCCGGCGACAGGAAAATAATTAAACTGAATACTTTATTTAATGATTACAGGTAGGCCTCGCTCTTATTGTACCTCGGACTTATAAAATCTGTAATAATAGCGAGGCATGTCTCTTAGATATTATAGTACATAAAGATAGAAAATGGAAACATTTTTTTTCTATATTTACAATATTTACAATTATTTGCAGTGTATTTTAACAATAACTACCATAAACATCAATATTAGTAGGTACTCAGATTAGTTTATTGGAAGCATTATTGGTTCAAAAATTAATATTTTTTCTGATAGATTTTTTTTTCAACAGTGACTACTTAAACTACATACATGTATATAATATACTAATAAACAATTGATTGATAAGTAAATGTGATATGAAATAAAAAGCTAGATATTGGTACTTTTAAGTGTTACGTTTAATTATACAAACGTAAACACGTCCGTGTTTTTTGACAGTTCCATATTTTCGGACTCATAATTAAAGCATAGAAACTAATTAGCATTTACCTCTATTGTAATTATTTTATTCTCATTCTTACGTTTCCATTTTTAGTCTTGTTAGTAACCTGTTATTTCAGTTCCATATTTTGGATACTCATAACTCAATAATTATTAATGCAAAATATTACAAGAGGTAAATAATTTAATGATACAGTTAACCCGTTTAGCATATCTAATTTCATAACTGTAATCGATAGATAAACATTTTTTATGTTTTCATATTAAATGTTTCGGATTAAATCACTATAATAATATTATATATTTATACCTGGCTATTAATGTAATAGTAAAAGATAAAATGAAATATATCTCGTATGCACTTCAAAATAAGAAATAAAGCAATTCGTGGACGAATTGTCCGTGGACGAAATGTCCTAGACCAGTGGTTCTTAAACTGGGGTGCGTGGCACTCCTTTGGGGCATGTATTGTTTATAGGGGGTGCATGAGATTTTTGTTGTTTATATCATTCAGAATATACATGAAGTATATTTCCCTCAAAATGTTGCGATATGAGGTGTTTATATAAAAGTATACAAATTTTCTGATATAAACACCTAATTATCACGGAGGCTTTCGATAATTTTTTTTTCATCTGTGAGTATGGGATCTCTCGTTTTGTGTGCCTGTATCTTTTATTCCTTCTGTCCAATATTCTAACACTGAATAGAAAGAAAAAGGGTGTTTCCATTGTATAAACAAAGTGTAAACAGAAAACTGTACCTTTCTATATCGAATTTTCCTTTCTGTGTCGGGATTATATTTCGTTCTAGGACAATTCGCCGCCAGGACAACTCGCCGCGTTATTTATTTTTTACCGGCGTATACATATATCATTTACATATATTTAAAGAGATTATAAGTTTAAACAAGGCATCGTTTCTAAACGCTAAAAACTGACGTAAAACAGTTGTTGACAAATTTCATTATTTCAATTTATTTATTTCTTTTGTTGTCACATTTTCTCTGTCAGATTATTTCAGGTCGCAAAAATAGTAGAGTTGTTTAATTTAGTAGTGAGTTTAACGTCTGCAACGAAACCAAGGGTGTTATCGTTAATATCAAAAGGAGATTAAATACAAGGGATTGGAAGAAACTGTCTGACATAAAAGTTACTCCGTGAACAAATACACCAACCACCACTCGGTGACGATGCTCGTCGATGCAGAAAAGCTACTCGATGAATGAAGTCACTTATCAAGGAATGTGATGGAAAGACACACAAACACAGGTGACTGTACTCACGAATAGAAGAGTAAAACGAAGAGCTGATAGTAAATGTAACCTATTAGCCTACCTAACAGGAAATCTAAAACATCGTAGTTTAAGAATATTATATTTGCACTGATGTTCTAGTCTTAAACTAAAGTAATTTTTACAGGTCATTAAACGTATGAAGAAGACACTGGAACTTGTTTCTTTTCCAATAAAATTATTTTTAGCGAAATACTTTCAAAAAGAACGAAGAAAATTGTATAGGTGATTTACAACACCCATATATTTATAATAGTTAAGATTGTAATTATGCTTATTAATAAAAACATTTCATTTAACTTTTGAAATGAAAAAGAAGAACAATTCAAATAGAGTCAAGAAAATTTTATAACTAATTTACAACGCGCAGTTCGTATTTATAATATATTTTATATATAAATGATGTACACGAACGGCAGTAAGACATAAATCACAAAGAGTTGTTTTGGCGGCAAATTGTCCTAGCGGCGAGTTGTCCTCACGGCGAATTGTCCAGCGGCGAGTTGTCCGGTCACCATATATTTGGGTGTCGCTACCCTGTAATTGATTAGTGTTATTTTATTAGTTTTATTTCTAATGAATTTAAATTTTCCTTACCTAAAAAAATAATTTTATATTATGAAAATAAAACAATCATTTTCCTTACTTTTTCAATTTGCATATTTAATTCTCAAATCATAGTAACCAAATATATTCTAATTGTAGCTTTTCAATCTTTTTCAATGCAATACAATGCTCAGGGGGTGCATGAGAAAAGCAAGGGGTGTGCGAGAAAAATACTTCAAGAACCACTGATATAGCATAGTTCAAAAATATCACTACCCTAATAATAACAAGGTAGCAATATTTTCTTGGCTCAATTGCGTTGGGACCAATTGTCGGTGAGCCCGATACCAATTGAAATAACGATATAAAATGTCAAATATATTTTTAACGCTTATGATCGAAAATGTGAAAGTGCCCGATAACTTGTAAATCACCCTATATTCATCATAATCTGTCTTCAAATTTGAGACTGGGAGTTTTTCTGAGTGATAATTTGACGATGATTTTCTTGGTAAAAGACATGTCAATTTATCGTAACGATTTATCGAATATCGGACACATAACTTACGCCAATGGGCACGATAAACTTATTCTAAAATTGCGTATTTTTATGTGAAAAAAGAATAGGAAAAATAAGGATATAGAAAATTGAGTAGAATTGAAAATTGAACTGAAATTTAAATTTAGGAGAATTTAAGTGTAAAAAATATGATATTCTTAAATGAACATGATTTATCATGATGAACTGGAAATTATTTAAAAATAAATGAATAATACCTAATTCATTACTTATCTGTATTTTGAATTATAGTTAATAAAAAATCAAAATATATTATATGAGGGTATTGATTTATTTATATTAATGAATACAAATGTCGTTGTCAAAGAGAAGAACCTATATTTATTAAATTCTACCTAAATATGTTATTCCAATTTTTTATTATTTTTAAACATTACAAATTTGATGAAAAAATTTATCACTTATCAACATATTTAAAACAACATTTATTTAAATTTATGGTATAAGATTATGTAAGTAGAACCTCTCTTAATCTTCTATGGCCCCTCCATAAATTTTCTCTGGTCGGATTTATGAAATCCAACGTAAATATTTTGCTATTTTATTAGAGTACATTAAATAATCATACCAACATATTTATATTACTAGTCATTGCACAAATAGATTCCAATCTATTCCTCTTCAATAAATTATAAAAAAAATCGATAGAATCTCAAAATAATTCCATTAGACAAAATTAAATGGAGGAAATTATTATCTGAATATTAAACACATATTACTCTTCTTATTGATATCTTGTGCAAGATATAATATCATGTGTAAGATATAATATCATGTGTAAGATATAATATCTTAAACAAGATATTATATCTTGTGTAAGATATTATATCCTATGTAAGATATAATATCTTGTGTAAGATATAATATCTTATGTAAGATATTATATCTTGTGTAAGATATAATATACTATGTAAGATATAATATCTTGTGTAAGATATTATATTTTCACATAAGATATTATATCTTAAGTAAAGATCAAAGAAAAGAGTCACTCAATGTTGCTTTTTATTTTCAAATCTCACTAATTTGTCGTTGTGTACCCGAATCAATTTACAAGCATTACAATTAGTAAATAAAATATAAAATGTAAATTAATTACTAAACTGTGAAATATTCATTACAGATACACTTTATGTACATTATTTAAAGTAACAGAGATTTAAGATAAATATATGAGAACCAATAACCCTGGTACTGAAATCTGTTACTAATAGATTAATTAATTCCCTTTGTTATTTATTTCAATATTGTTTACTATGTGATTGTTATTACTTAAATGCTGTTCCTTTGAGCTGCCTATTTTTATGTCGCAAATAAAGGGGAACTCATTGCAAAATAACACCATCGACTTTGTTGATCAATATTTTTTTTAGTTTTTCTTAATATTAATTACAGTCTTAGTATTTTTAATTTGCTCCACAGAATTAAAAATTATAATTAAAAGAAAATACTCAAGTAATTGACTTTGAGACTCAGTTTATGATGAGTACATTTTAGGGGCATTTTTCGGTAGTTCAGAGCAGGCACGGCATTTTGCAGCAGCTGACGGCAGAGAAATCTTTCTCTCGAAAATGTCATCAGTGATCGATATATTTATTATCTTTGGGAATATTGTTGCTGTTTTTACTTAAATACAGTCTATAATGATTATCATACGGATACTCAGGCAGCTCTATCACCTTTTATGGCAATTTATAATATCAAATTGAGATGTTTGTAAAATAGCTTTATGTTTTTTGGAATAATCATTACTTTATATGTGGAAAAAACTCTACAATATTTGTTAAAAATTATATATTTTTTTTAATAAAGCAGAATTTAGAATAAAGCGGAATTAAAAAATATGCGAGTAAAAACACAGAAGGCAAAAATGTAACAGAAAATGAAGTAAGGAATAAATTTTTCCTCTAACGCGGTATAATATGTTCGCAACAAGAAGAAAATCCACTATTCTGAACCATTAGATCGAATATTCTAGTACAGCTTTACCATGAATTATTCCTAAACTGTTAAAGGGAAACAATGAATTGAACGAATTGTGACCTTTGGCATCTTAGAGTGACATGTGTAGTGTGTAAGATTTGACATCTTAGAGTGACATGTGTAGTGTGTAAGAATTAAAATGTAGTTATGTCTCTCAGGACAACATTGTCCCCATATTGCTGCAATATTGACGTTAATTGTTACTTAACAATATTTGGACAATGTTCCCAAGACACATTGTTTCCTGAAATGGGTATGAATTATTTAAAAATAAAACATATTAAAATTCACAGTTAGATGAAGTGAAAAATAATACAAATATTTAAAATGAAAATGAATAGTTTAAATCAAAATTAAATAACATATTGAAAAATAATTTTATATATTCATAAGGAATCGAACCGTCTGACAAAACTCTTCATTGGCAGCTTAAACATCACTTTTTAGTTTCAAAGTTAACGTCCGTACTGACAAACACTGCTAAGATTTCTTAACCTCCTCCAGCATTAATCAGACCTCAAAGATTACGTAACTTTCCTCTCATGTTTTTATCAAATGAATTGCCTTTATTATTTCTAGAGTATCTAATATGAAATGATAATAACACTTCTCGCGTTATTAGGTAAGTCAGCTTACGTAATATATTGAAATTAGTATTTAATATATAATGATAATATTAACTCTTTTGTGTTTAGGTAAGTCAGCTTTGAACGAGAATTTTAATTAAATTTCTAAAATAAAAACACTGCAAGAAATATATGACTTATTTGCAATAGCCGAATAATGGTTTTTGGTCGGTGATTATAATCGATGAGAGAAAGATCAAATTCTACGCCGATGGATGAGTCCTCGAAAACTTTATTGTTATTTATCATCCTTCGCCGGATATTTTTGTCTCAAATGATGACATTTGACGTTAAAATACTCTCAATATTTACCGTAATGGACAATAACAGACGATCTGCCGAAAACTTATTTTCCGACTTTGTATTGGGATATATTTCAGAGAATATATAATATATAGAATTATATACATTTTATTCCATATTATTACCAAAAGGATTTTTTTTAAATCCTAATTAAAAATATAAATAAATTAAGTAAAATTCAAAGTGATTAAATTTATTTAGTTCAATACATAAATTGAAAATATTTCAGAATTCAACAAAAAATAATTTAGTTAGAGTTGATTCTTAGATTTTATATATTATTGTCAATATATGAAGATCTCCTAACTATCGGAAAAAAATAAGTTTACGGTCGACAAATTCTTCCATGGCCACCAAAGCAGCGCTACTTTAGAGGCGAGATTACCTGCCCCTAATTAAGGAATTGTTGAAATGGGAATATGTAATAAGTATATCTATCTAATATATTTCCATACATTTATACTATAAGAGTAACTCATGTGACACAGCATGTAAAGATATATTCGTTCAAAACAGACAAATGCAACTCTAAATCATTAAATACAATGGTTAATATGTGGCAATTCTGTTGCAATTTGGATAGTTTCAATGAATGGATTGTTTGTTCAGTAGAATTTCCTATTTCAATTATTCAATTCAAATCCCAAAGCGTTATTCTATGTAGTCAAAATAACACAACAAAAATAACAACAACAAATCATAATATAATATAACAAAACATAACAACAGCATATCATAACAATACACTGCTCATAAAAAGCATATAGAGTACAAATCCTCTATAGTGAAGTACTGCTTAATAGAGTTCTGAGTAATGAAGTACCCTATACAAAGAAAAACGTTTGTTTAGTCTCCCATTAAATGGCCATATGTATTCTAATGCATCTATTGACTCCTATATAGTGAAGTAAGGCTTATATACAGGGTGATTAAAAAAAAAGGCAACCGGGTTTTTAGATGGTAATATTTCCCGAACTATACGAGCTACTTTTTAATACTTTATTGCATCTTGAAGATAATCTTTTTCTCTGTTAATAGATGATTTCATTTCAATTTTTGCCATCGAACAATGGTTTGCCATCAATTATAATAAAGTTGGTCAGAAATCAAATCCCGCAGAAAAATAGTTTATAAAATAGAACAATTTTCTTTCCACTATTCCTTTCAAACCACAATAAAATACATGACCATAAAAGTAAAATTTATACCGTTAACAAGTTTGAAAAAATAATATTCAATTAATAATTTTAATCTCCATGTCCTTCCCTCATTCGATTATGAAGTAAGCATGCGCAGAGAGAAGTCATCAGTGTGTGTTGCATTGTGAGGAAACTGTGTTTTATTGGACCCACTTTTTGGATAGGAAATCTGAACGGATAAAATATTTAGATATGCTTAATGATTTGATTGTTTCACATCAAAGAGAGGAATTTGGTGAAAGATTCAACCGACTACAGTGACCCAAGATGGAGCTCCTGCTCACCGCCGCATTATTGTTTGTGATCGCTCAGTGAGGTGTTCCATCAACGATTGAGAGAAATTGGACAAGATACTGAGCGACCCTCATATCTAACCTATATTAATTCATTCTTTTGGGGTTACATAAAGAATAATTTATTTACCAAAGCTCCACGAAATATTCGTGAATTGAAGAGCAACATGATTACAGACTTTGAAGAACTAAAAAATATCGAAAGATTATCAGCAGATGTGTACGGGCAAGGAGAACACAAGCAGAAATTTGCACCGAGAGAAATGGAGGGCACACAGAAGGAAATGGAGGTTAGAATTAAAAAATAAATATTATTTTTTTAAACTTGTTAATGGTATAAATTTTACTTTTATGGTCATGTATTTTATTGTGGTTTGAAAGGAATAGTGGAAAGAAAATTGTTCTATTTTATAAACTATTTTTCTGCGGGATTTGATTTCTGACCAACTTTATTGTAATTGATGGCAAACCATTGTCCGATGGCAAAAATTGAAATGAAATCATCAATTAACATAGAAAAAGATTATATTCAAGATGCAATAAAGTATTAAAAAGTAACTCTTATAGTTCGGGAAATATAACCATCTAAACACCCGGTTGCCTTTGTTTTAATCACCCTGTATATAGTGACCTATAGTAGAATAGAGGAGTTCTACCAATACAACTCTTCTATAATGAAGTCCTGTAGAGTGAACCATCCTGATAAGCAGAGTAATGGAAATGAAGTACCCTGTAAAATATATATAATGAATGTAAATATAATTAATATATCTATTTAGTTTTCTATGCATGTCTTGATTACTATTTTTATATACAGTGAAGTAGTAACCTATATTGGAACAAATTACTCGGCTATTTTGCAACATACAAATTTACTCAACATAAAAATATACAAACCACTTACTTTAAATCCTATTAATAACAAGTTTTCTTTTAGTTTTGAAGTACAGTGTCATATTTTAAGGCATTTGATAGTTTATTTTAGTGAATCTGAAGCAAAATAAACTTTTTCGAGTTCTTTCTCTTTGCTGCAGATTGAAACTTTGCGAAAAAAAGTTCCTCATATTGACGATAACTTCGCAATGACGAAAGAAAAGTTGCCTCGTTATCAAGAGTCGTCTGATGAATCGTCTGAAATCTTTGGGACGTAATGTTCGAAAGCTGTCGAGGTTTGACGTCTAATTAGTGAGAATCGTAGACATGGTCGGAAAATTGATTGAGGAAGATTCCATTAAAAGAAAGTATTATTCATGAAAATAATGGGTTATACAGTTGATCATCTGTTACGAATATACAGGAATTATTTATCAAGTTATTCGTCCAATGCAGTTAAAGTATGTTAAATAAATATATTTACGGATGATCACATTACAGGTGAATTTATTGAAACTGCAAGATATAATATTGATTATATTATTCAATAACTGTAAGTTAGAATTTCAATGGTGTCTACCCATAGTAGATAATTGTTTAAAAACTAAATCTATTTATGTTAAAAAAGAAACCAATTCAAATAACTATCACATTGTCTAAAATCTAAATCATAAACATGAAAGGAAGGACCAACGCCAAACTTTTCAATTAATTTTCATCATCATTATTAGTTTTCATCATCATTATTAGTTTTCATCATCATTATTAGTTTTCATCATCATTATTAGTTTTCATCATCATTATTAGTTTTCATCATCATTATTAGTTTTCATCATCATTATTAGTTTTCATCATCATTATTAGTTTTCATCATCATTTTTGGTTTTCATCATCATTATTAATTTTCATCATCATTATTAATCTTCATAATCATTATTAGTTTTCATCATCATTATTAGTTTTCATCATCATTATTAATTTTCATCATCATTATTAATTTTCATCATCATTATTAATTTTCATCATCATTATTAGTTTCATCATCATTATTAGTTTTCATCATCATTATTAATTTTCATCATCATTATTAATTTTCATCATCATTATTAATTTTCATAATCATTATTAATTTTCATCATCATAATTAATTTTCATCATCATTATTAGTTTTCATCATCATTATTAATTTTCATCATCATTATTAGTTTTCATCATCATTATTAATTTTCATAATCATTATTAATCTTCATCATCATTATTAATTTTCATCATCATTATTAATCTTCATCATCATTATTAATTTTCATCATCATTATTAATTTTCATCATCATTATTAATCTTCATCATCATTATTAATTTTCATCATCATTATTAATTTTCATCATCATTATTAATTTTCATCATCATTATTAATTTTCATCATCATTATTAATTTTCATCATTATTTTTCATTTAAACAAAAATTATTTTCTTTCACTCGCGTTAATTATGTTTCAAAATGATAAAACAGTTCCAAAGAATCTATGCCATTACAAACTCCATCATAAGTTATGTAAAAATAACTGCATTTTGATTCCCAAACTCGACGTTTTTATTTTACGGTAAATTAGTATTAAATATTCATCTAATGAATTATATATTTATATAATAATCATAATTAAATTTATTGACAATATTTATTAGTGTAAGATGATTGAATTAAAAGTTAATTATAGATATTCTAATAATAATCTTGCAAGCAATATTTAATGTTAATATTTTATTACAAATAATATCCCATGTTATTATTTAATTGTAAATATTTTTAATAATATTGCAAAATTTTGATCTTGTTATAAATCAACCCGTATCTGCCTGGTGTACCGTAATTAAATGGCACATACACCAAAACCTCGTAGTAGACCAGAGTTACGTTCCAAGTTTGTTTGGTCTAGTAAAAAACTCAGTTCATTAGTTTCCTAATAGACCAACATAGTTTTCTATAAAAGTGAAGCGGTGACTTTAATATTTCGATAACTCTATTTGTTTATGGTAACTTTAATGCCAAATTAATGGTGACTAACATACCAATTTTGAAGGGAAACACATTTAAAAACGGTATAATTTTTTTTTGTTTCAATTAAAATGAATGCAATATTTTTTTCAATTACATTATCATTTTATGAAATCATAATAGTTTTCACTGTATCTAGTTTTCTATAACTTTTCTCCTGATTTTTTTAGCACAGACTCTACCATTAAATCTGAAACCGATTCTGCTTTATGTTTTACCCTTGAAACAGCATAAATAAATAGAATAGATAATTCAAATTAGAGAATTATTTTTAAAACAGTATTGTAATTATTATTCCATGTAAAATTTACACTAGAATAACTGTCAGGTGACAAAAATTGTGTTGTGTCTAGTACGAAGTTTTTTCCAGTACAGTTTCAACTATTTCTTGGTCTAGACTCTAATAGGAGGTTTGTCTACTAGGAGGCTGGTCTAGTATGAGGTTTTGCTGGACTAGAAAAACAGTACATGAACACTAATTTAGAAAACTGTATATTGCTAATTACGATTGGCTATTGTACATGGATGACTTACCTAATGAATATAATAAAGACGGAAATATTATTTTTGTTATTGTAAACTTTTTATAATTTGATAAAATAAAGACAATGGAGATAATATATCTTCAAAATTACACCATCAACAGAAATTGAAAGATACTTGTTATAAAAGCGAAACAAACATACTATTTTTCATTGCAAAGAGTTAAATGTTCAATTTCACCAATTGCTCTGCTTTAGTACCAATAAAAACGTCGTGAAAAAGTTAGTGTAAAGTCTGTTTGTAACGTAATGATATGGTAAGAAATGAAACTAGAATGTTATTATTAACTAAAGAAACAAGGTGACTGAGAGACTGCTATAAGGTGACTGAGAGACTGCTATAAGGTGACTGAGAGACTGCTATAAGGTGACTGAGAGATTGCTATAAGGTGACTGAGAGACTGCTATAAGGTGACTGAGAGACTGCTACATGGTGACTGAGAGACTGCTATAAGGTGACTGAGAGACTGCTACAAGGTGACTGAGAGACTGCTAAAAGGTGACTGAGAGACTGCTAACAGTTACCTTATAGTGTGACGGTTAGAGTTATTTTAAGGTAAATATTTAGTCTGTAACTAAAGAGGTACCATGAAACGGAAGCAAATATTTGAACTAATTGTCAGAGTAACATGCCTTTTTAGATGGTGATTAACATGTCTTGTTAGATGGTGAGTAACATGTCTTGTTAGATGGTGATTAACATGTCTTGTTAGATGGTGATTAACATGTCTTGTTAGATGGTGAGTAACATGTCTTGTTAGATTGTGAGTAACATGTCTTGTTAGATGGTGAGTAACATGTCTTGTTAGATGGTGATTAACATGTCTTGTTAGATGGTGATTAACATGTCTTGTTAGATGGTGATTAACATGTCTTGTTAGATGGTGATTAACATGTCTTGTTAGATGGTGAGTAACATGTCTTGTTAGATGGTGATTAACATGTCTTGTTAGATGGTGATTAACATATCTTGTTAGATGGTGATTAACATGTCTTGTTAGATGGTGAGTAACATGTCTTGTTAGATGGTGATTAACATGTCTTGTTAGATGGTGAGTAACATGTCTTGTTAGATGGTGATTAACATGTCTTGTTAGATGGTGAGTAACATGTCTTGTTAGATGGTGATTAACATGTCTTGTTAGATGGTGAGTAACATGTCTTGTTAGATGGTGATTAACATGTCTTGTTAGATGGTGAGTAACATGTCTTGTTAGATGGTGAGCAACATGTCTTGTTAGATGGTGATTAACATGTCTTGTTAGATGGTGAGTAACATGTCTTGTTAGATGGTGATTAACATGTCTTGTTAGATGGTGATTAACATATCTTGTTAGATGGTGATTAACATGTCTTGTTAGATGGTGAGTAACATGTCTTGTTAGATGGTGATTAACATGTCTTGTTAGATGGTGATTAACATATCTTGTTAGATGGTGATTAACATGTCTTGTTAGATGGTGAGTAACATGTCTTGTTAGATGGTGATTAACATGTCTTGTTAGATGGTGATTAACATATCTTGTTAGATGGTGATTAACATATCTTGTTAGATGGTGATTAACATGTCTTGTTAGATGGTGAGTAACATGGTGATTAACATGTCTTGTTAGATGGTGATTAACATGTCTTGTTAGATGGTGAGTAACATGTCTTGTTAGATGGTGAGTAACATGTCTTGTTAGATGGTGACTAACATGTCTTGTTAGATGGTGATTAACATGTCTTGTTAGATGGTGATTAACATGTCTTGTTAGATGGTGAGTAACATGTCTTGTTAGATGGTGATTAACATGTCTTGTTAGATGGTGATTAACATGTCTTGTTAGATGGTGAGTAACATGTCTTGTTAGATGGTGGTTAACATGTCTTGTTAGATGGTGAGTAACATGTCTTGTTAGATGGTGAGTAACATGTCTTGTTAGATGGTGAGTAACATGTCTTGTTAGATGGTGGTTAACATGTCTTGTTAGATGGTGAGTAACATGTCTTGTTAGATGGTGAGTAACATGTTTTGTTAGAAGGTGAGTAACATGTCTTGTTAGATGGTGGTTAACATGTCTTGTTAGATGGTTAGTAACATGTCTTGTTAGATGGTGATTAACATGTCTTGTTAGAGGGTGATTAACATGTCTTGTTAGATGGTGATTAACATGTCTTGTTAGATGGTGATTAACATGTCTTGTTAGATGGTGATTAACATGTCTTGTTAGATGGTGAGTAACATGTCTTGTTAGATGGTGGTTAACATGTCTTGTTAGATGGTGAGTAACATGTCTTGTTAGATGGTGAGTAACATGTCTTGTTAGATGGTGAGTAACATGTCTTGTTAGATGGTGGTTAACATGTCTTGTTAGATGGTGAGTAACATGTCTTGTTAGATGGTGAGTAACATGTCTTGTTAGAAGGTGAGTAACATGTCTTGTTAGATGGTGGTTAACATGTCTTGTTAGATGGTGAGTAACATGTCTTGTTAGATGGTGATTAACATGTCTTGTTAGAGGGTGATTAACATGTCTTGTTAGATGGTGATTAACATGTCTTGTTAGATGGTGATTAACATGTCTTGTTAGATGGTGATTAAAGATCGATATAATTTTATACGATAAAGATCGTATAATTTTTATATCGAAAAGTTATATCAATTCTAACAATTTTGGAGGTTGAATCACCTACCGACTCATTTTTTTATTGATTCAAATGTTAATTGCCTTTGCAAATTTCGGAAGGTCATGATTTGATTGGCATTTATTTATTTATTTGTAATATTGTTATTCGCATAACTGAAAAAATTTCCTCTCAAGTTGCTTGAAATTTGATAAGATAATTGGTTAATATCCAGGTAAAATTTTATCAGATTTCGGTAGTGATCGGATCAAAGATTAAAAGTCAAGGTCATATATAACTAAATAACTCAAAATGAATTCAACCAATTTACCTGAAATTTGGTGGGACGATTGGTTAATATCCAGGAACCAGATCTGTAATTTTTGAGAGCAATCAGGTCAAAGGTCAAGGTTACCTACTTTTCTCTATTTACTCCAGTCGCCCTTTTGTCCTGATTTATCGAACGGATATTTTTTCTTCCTGCAAGATGGAGTCCCATACAACTCATTGGTTAAGAACTGTCAGACTGTGTCTGAATGGAAATATTTCAAAGAAGTGGATTGGCAGAAGTTCAAGTGACCACACAGATCACCTGATCTCACACCTTGTGATTTCTTTCATGATTATCAACGAGTTGAAAAAGAATACGTCAAACATGCGTAGAAGTAACATTTTAAATGTTGCGTTACACTACTTTTTTATTCCAGACCTGTCTAAGTTAGTCATACAAAAGAATGGTCACAAAACTTAATATAGTAAATGTTAATTAAAATATAAATAATTAAATCTATAGATTGTTTTTAAACAAAATGAATTCAAATCAAACCAATATTGAGGAAGTTATTAAAGTTTCTTTTTTTATATGGATAAATATTGTCTTTTTGAACCTAAAAAAACTATAAAAATTCACTATACCGAATGATATAATTACGAGAAATTATACGCCTACACACAGAGAAAGGATTAGTTGAATCAAATCATATTTGATTTGTTTTGACTAAATTTTATGGTTTATCTGTGCGCCTACCTACGTGGTGAGTTGCAGGTACTATTTAAAATGAGTTAAATTGACGTTGGTTAAAACAACACATATGTGAGTTGATTATTTTTAATTTCCGAAGGTCACAACAACTACCTGTGACAGTCAAAACTACTCGTGATAGTTGAATCAATTATATGTAATGGTTATAACAACTGCAGAACAAGGTTACATCAACTACTTGTGTATGTTTTTCCAATCACTCCTATATGTTATACCAACTACTCGTGTAGGTTATACCAACTACTCGTGTAGGTTATACCAACTACTCGTGTAGGTTATACCAACTACTCAACAATAAATTAACAACTGCTTTGATGCTATCTAGATTTGACAGGTTTATCTTAATATTTGATATTCAAAAAGCCTTTCTTAATATACAATTAAGAGAATGTGACCAAAAAAAATTATTGTTTTTATGGTTTCGCAATGTAGGTAATGGAGACTATAGAATTGTTGCCTATAGAAATTTAAGATTGAGTTTCGGTTTGAGACCGAGTCCTGCTATTCTGATGCTTGCATTATACAAGATTCTTATTATTGATGTAGAGAATGATGACTATGACTTGCTTAAATTAAAGACTCTTATTTATGCTAATATTTACATGGATAATGGTTTGGTTTCGTCTAATGACGAAAGAGAATTGAAAACTTTTTATGACCAGTTGCCAATTGTGTTTAGAAACTATAAATTTGAGTTACAGCAGTATTTAACTAATTTGGATTCCCTACAGACCGAAATTGACACAGAACTTGATAAGCCATCTGATGAGAATGTCAAATTCTTTGGTATGTTGTGGAATAGGAAAGATGACACTATCGGTCCAAACCCAATCAATTTGAATAGTACTGCAAATACTAAACGATCTATCTTATCGAGTTTGAATTCAGTATATGATGTATTTAATTGCTATAGGCCGATAATTAATCGTGCAAAACTTTTCTTTCATAAGTTACAATGCAGTAAGGGTCTTGAATGGGATACTCTTTTAGATTCAGAGTTAATTAGTGAGTGGAAGCGAATATGTTTCGAAGCGAATAAAACTCCTATGATTTCTCATGAAAGGTTTTTTGGCCCACGATACTCTGATTATGACTTGATAGCTTTTTGCGACGCTTCGTCTGTAAGTTATGGCGTTGTGATATATATCAGAGATAATAAGTCTCTGAAAGTTTCATTTCTCATTGCTAAAAACAAAATTGTTAATACAAAGCTCACAAAGAAATCTATTCCAAGTCTTGAGTGTCAAGGTGTTTCTTATGCAGTTGAAACTATTGTAGACATTGTATCGGAGCTTAGTGGTAATGGTAATATTTTGCCCATTAATAATAACAATCTCTTTGTCTACACAGATAGTATGGTAGTGATATCATGGGTAAAGAGTTTCTTTATTACCCATGAAAAGATGCAAAAGAGAAGTGTTTTTGTCCAAAACAGATTGAAGAGTATTTCTGAAAACTTGAAAGAAAAGAGTCTTACTCTTCGTTACATCGAGGGGCGAGAGAATCCAGCCGACTACATTAGTAGACCGACTAGTTACAAAAGACTTCAGAAATCTAATTATTTCCAGGGTCCATCATTCTTAAAGGAAATGCCTTCGCAGCCTGACATTGAAATTGTAATTCCTAACGTAACTACTGAAGAGGATTCAGCATGTACCAATGTCTGCGGGTCTAAGTTCCCACCAGAAAATACAGTTACTCATTTGGTGGATCCTGAGCGTTACTCATCATTTGCGAAGATATCCAATGTATATAAGTACGTTCTGCTCTTTGTCACAAGGCTGAAGAGCAGATTAAAGACAGAGGAATCTGCAGTTGAAAACCCAGTTGCAGTTGGTATAAATTGCATCATCAGAATAGAGCAGAAGCTACACTTCGAAAATGTAGTAGAATTCTTCAAAAACAGAAGAGTACAAGTAAGTGAAATCCCAAATTTAGTTTTACAGATGAACTTTTTTGTTGATAATGATGATATAATTAGAGTTAAAAGTAAGTTTGCTAGTGGTCCTTATCCAATTTTGTTGTCAAACGCTTCACGTATTACTATGCTAATTATAAGGGACTTTCATGAGCGTTTTGGTCACGCTGGAGTGTACACTGTTACTCGTGAGATACGTAAAGAATTCTGGATTTTGAGAGCATTTGCTACAGTGCGAAAAACCTTAAAAAACTGTGTAACATGTAAGAAAGTAAATGAAAGACCAGTAAAGTTGAACCAAAATTCGTATCGTGATTTCAGGTCTAACCCTCCTAAGGTTCCATTCTCATCAGTATTTTTAGATTATATAGGTCCTGTTAACATTAGAATTGAAAACAACGTGAAAAAGGTTTGGCTATTAATTGTAACATGCTTATGGTCTAGGGCAGTTTCACTAAAAATTTGTTTTTCAGCTGAAACCAGAGAGTTCCTTCGGGCCATCCAGTTGCATATATTCGAATATGGCATGTTTCAGTTTTGTATGTCAGACTTAGGTTCTCAAATAGTTGCAGGTACGAAAATAATTGCAGAGTTTCTCGACGATCCAGTGTGTGTAGATTCTCTCCAATCACACGGTATAGACAGAATTTCGTTCGAACAATACCCAAAAGGAAACTGTACATTGGGGGGACTAGTGGAGAACTGTGTGAAGCAGGTCAAGAGTCTGATGCGTAAATCCATTGGAAAGCTTATCTTGGATTATCCTGATTTCCAATTAATTGTTGCAAAAACCTGTCATATCATTAATCGGCGTCCTGTTGCGTTTAATGAAAGTCTACGGAGTCCAAATTGCGATGCTTTATTTTGTATTATAATTATAATGTGCAGTGTATCTATTTTTTATTATATGTTATCTATAATATCCTGGAATATAAAACTAGAAACACCCAATTTTGATGGTCTTTGTCTTAATTCTTATCGCAATCTTCTTCTCCTGCTCTTACTGGCCGGCGACAGGAAAATAATTAAACTGAATACTTTATTTAATGATTACAGGTAGGCCTCGCTCTTATTGTACCTCGGACTTATAAAATCTGTAATAATAGCGAGGCATGTCTCTTAGATATTATAGTACATAAAGATAGAAAATGGAAACATTTTTTTTCTATATTTACAATATTTACAATTATTTGCAGTGTATTTTAACAATAACTACCATAAACATCAATATTAGTAGGTACTCAGATTAGTTTATTGGAAGCATTATTGGTTCAAAAATTAATATTTTTTCTGATAGATTTTTTTTTCAACAGTGACTACTTAAACTACATACATGTATATAATATACTAATAAACAATTGATTGATAAGTAAATGTGATATGAAATAAAAAGCTAGATATTGGTACTTTTAAGTGTTACGTTTAATTATACAAACGTAAACACGTCCGTGTTTTTTGACAGTTCCATATTTTCGGACTCATAATTAAAGCATAGAAACTAATTAGCATTTACCTCTATTGTAATTATTTTATTCTCATTCTTACGTTTCCATTTTTAGTCTTGTTAGTAACCTGTTATTTCAGTTCCATATTTTGGATACTCATAACTCAATAATTATTAATGCAAAATATTACAAGAGGTAAATAATTTAATGATACAGTTAACCCGTTTAGCATATCTAATTTCATAACTGTAATCGATAGATAAACATTTTTTATGTTTTCATATTAAATGTTTCGGATTAAATCACTATAATAATATTATATATTTATACCTGGCTATTAATGTAATAGTAAAAGATAAAATGAAATATATCTCGTATGCACTTCAAAATAAGAAATAAAGCAATTCGTGGACGAATTGTCCGTGGACGAAATGTCCTAGACCAGTGGTTCTTAAACTGGGGTGCGTGGCACTCCTTTGGGGCATGTATTGTTTATAGGGGGTGCATGAGATTTTTGTTGTTTATATCATTCAGAATATACATGAAGTATATTTCCCTCAAAATGTTGCGATATGAGGTGTTTATATAAAAGTATACAAATTTTCTGATATAAACACCTAATTATCACGGAGGCTTTCGATAATTTTTTTTTCATCTGTGAGTATGGGATCTCTCGTTTTGTGTGCCTGTATCTTTTATTCCTTCTGTCCAATATTCTAACACTGAATAGAAAGAAAAAGGGTGTTTCCATTGTATAAACAAAGTGTAAACAGAAAACTGTACCTTTCTATATCGAATTTTCCTTTCTGTGTCGGGATTATATTTCGTTCTAGGACAATTCGCCGCCAGGACAACTCGCCGCGTTATTTATTTTTTACCGGCGTATACATATATCATTTACATATATTTAAAGAGATTATAAGTTTAAACAAGGCATCGTTTCTAAACGCTAAAAACTGACGTAAAACAGTTGTTGACAAATTTCATTATTTCAATTTATTTATTTCTTTTGTTGTCACATTTTCTCTGTCAGATTATTTCAGGTCGCAAAAATAGTAGAGTTGTTTAATTTAGTAGTGAGTTTAACGTCTGCAACGAAACCAAGGGTGTTATCGTTAATATCAAAAGGAGATTAAATACAAGGGATTGGAAGAAACTGTCTGACATAAAAGTTACTCCGTGAACAAATACACCAACCACCACTCGGTGACGATGCTCGTCGATGCAGAAAAGCTACTCGATGAATGAAGTCACTTATCAAGGAATGTGATGGAAAGACACACAAACACAGGTGACTGTACTCACGAATAGAAGAGTAAAACGAAGAGCTGATAGTAAATGTAACCTATTAGCCTACCTAACAGGAAATCTAAAACATCGTAGTTTAAGAATATTATATTTGCACTGATGTTCTAGTCTTAAACTAAAGTAATTTTTACAGGTCATTAAACGTATGAAGAAGACACTGGAACTTGTTTCTTTTCCAATAAAATTATTTTTAGCGAAATACTTTCAAAAAGAACGAAGAAAATTGTATAGGTGATTTACAACACCCATATATTTATAATAGTTAAGATTGTAATTATGCTTATTAATAAAAACATTTCATTTAACTTTTGAAATGAAAAAGAAGAACAATTCAAATAGAGTCAAGAAAATTTTATAACTAATTTACAACGCGCAGTTCGTATTTATAATATATTTTATATATAAATGATGTACACGAACGGCAGTAAGACATAAATCACAAAGAGTTGTTTTGGCGGCAAATTGTCCTAGCGGCGAGTTGTCCTCACGGCGAATTGTCCAGCGGCGAGTTGTCCGGTCACCATATATTTGGGTGTCGCTACCCTGTAATTGATTAGTGTTATTTTATTAGTTTTATTTCTAATGAATTTAAATTTTCCTTACCTAAAAAAATAATTTTATATTATGAAAATAAAACAATCATTTTCCTTACTTTTTCAATTTGCATATTTAATTCTCAAATCATAGTAACCAAATATATTCTAATTGTAGCTTTTCAATCTTTTTCAATGCAATACAATGCTCAGGGGGTGCATGAGAAAAGCAAGGGGTGTGCGAGAAAAATACTTCAAGAACCACTGATATAGCATAGTTCAAAAATATCACTACCCTAATAATAACAAGGTAGCAATATTTTCTTGGCTCAATTGCGTTGGGACCAATTGTCGGTGAGCCCGATACCAATTGAAATAACGATATAAAATGTCAAATATATTTTTAACGCTTATGATCGAAAATGTGAAAGTGCCCGATAACTTGTAAATCACCCTATATTCATCATAATCTGTCTTCAAATTTGAGACTGGGAGTTTTTCTGAGTGATAATTTGACGATGATTTTCTTGGTAAAAGACATGTCAATTTATCGTAACGATTTATCGAATATCGGACACATAACTTACGCCAATGGGCACGATAAACTTATTCTAAAATTGCGTATTTTTATGTGAAAAAAGAATAGGAAAAATAAGGATATAGAAAATTGAGTAGAATTGAAAATTGAACTGAAATTTAAATTTAGGAGAATTTAAGTGTAAAAAATATGATATTCTTAAATGAACATGATTTATCATGATGAACTGGAAATTATTTAAAAATAAATGAATAATACCTAATTCATTACTTATCTGTATTTTGAATTATAGTTAATAAAAAATCAAAATATATTATATGAGGGTATTGATTTATTTATATTAATGAATACAAATGTCGTTGTCAAAGAGAAGAACCTATATTTATTAAATTCTACCTAAATATGTTATTCCAATTTTTTATTATTTTTAAACATTACAAATTTGATGAAAAAATTTATCACTTATCAACATATTTAAAACAACATTTATTTAAATTTATGGTATAAGATTATGTAAGTAGAACCTCTCTTAATCTTCTATGGCCCCTCCATAAATTTTCTCTGGTCGGATTTATGAAATCCAACGTAAATATTTTGCTATTTTATTAGAGTACATTAAATAATCATACCAACATATTTATATTACTAGTCATTGCACAAATAGATTCCAATCTATTCCTCTTCAATAAATTATAAAAAAAATCGATAGAATCTCAAAATAATTCCATTAGACAAAATTAAATGGAGGAAATTATTATCTGAATATTAAACACATATTACTCTTCTTATTGATATCTTGTGCAAGATATAATATCATGTGTAAGATATAATATCATGTGTAAGATATAATATCTTAAACAAGATATTATATCTTGTGTAAGATATTATATCCTATGTAAGATATAATATCTTGTGTAAGATATAATATCTTATGTAAGATATTATATCTTGTGTAAGATATAATATACTATGTAAGATATAATATCTTGTGTAAGATATTATATTTTCACATAAGATATTATATCTTAAGTAAAGATCAAAGAAAAGAGTCACTCAATGTTGCTTTTTATTTTCAAATCTCACTAATTTGTCGTTGTGTACCCGAATCAATTTACAAGCATTACAATTAGTAAATAAAATATAAAATGTAAATTAATTACTAAACTGTGAAATATTCATTACAGATACACTTTATGTACATTATTTAAAGTAACAGAGATTTAAGATAAATATATGAGAACCAATAACCCTGGTACTGAAATCTGTTACTAATAGATTAATTAATTCCCTTTGTTATTTATTTCAATATTGTTTACTATGTGATTGTTATTACTTAAATGCTGTTCCTTTGAGCTGCCTATTTTTATGTCGCAAATAAAGGGGAACTCATTGCAAAATAACACCATCGACTTTGTTGATCAATATTTTTTTTAGTTTTTCTTAATATTAATTACAGTCTTAGTATTTTTAATTTGCTCCACAGAATTAAAAATTATAATTAAAAGAAAATACTCAAGTAATTGACTTTGAGACTCAGTTTATGATGAGTACATTTTAGGGGCATTTTTCGGTAGTTCAGAGCAGGCACGGCATTTTGCAGCAGCTGACGGCAGAGAAATCTTTCTCTCGAAAATGTCATCAGTGATCGATATATTTATTATCTTTGGGAATATTGTTGCTGTTTTTACTTAAATACAGTCTATAATGATTATCATACGGATACTCAGGCAGCTCTATCACCTTTTATGGCAATTTATAATATCAAATTGAGATGTTTGTAAAATAGCTTTATGTTTTTTGGAATAATCATTACTTTATATGTGGAAAAAACTCTACAATATTTGTTAAAAATTATATATTTTTTTTAATAAAGCAGAATTTAGAATAAAGCGGAATTAAAAAATATGCGAGTAAAAACACAGAAGGCAAAAATGTAACAGAAAATGAAGTAAGGAATAAATTTTTCCTCTAACGCGGTATAATATGTTCGCAACAAGAAGAAAATCCACTATTCTGAACCATTAGATCGAATATTCTAGTACAGCTTTACCATGAATTATTCCTAAACTGTTAAAGGGAAACAATGAATTGAACGAATTGTGACCTTTGGCATCTTAGAGTGACATGTGTAGTGTGTAAGATTTGACATCTTAGAGTGACATGTGTAGTGTGTAAGAATTAAAATGTAGTTATGTCTCTCAGGACAACATTGTCCCCATATTGCTGCAATATTGACGTTAATTGTTACTTAACAATATTTGGACAATGTTCCCAAGACACATTGTTTCCTGAAATGGGTATGAATTATTTAAAAATAAAACATATTAAAATTCACAGTTAGATGAAGTGAAAAATAATACAAATATTTAAAATGAAAATGAATAGTTTAAATCAAAATTAAATAACATATTGAAAAATAATTTTATATATTCATAAGGAATCGAACCGTCTGACAAAACTCTTCATTGGCAGCTTAAACATCACTTTTTAGTTTCAAAGTTAACGTCCGTACTGACAAACACTGCTAAGATTTCTTAACCTCCTCCAGCATTAATCAGACCTCAAAGATTACGTAACTTTCCTCTCATGTTTTTATCAAATGAATTGCCTTTATTATTTCTAGAGTATCTAATATGAAATGATAATAACACTTCTCGCGTTATTAGGTAAGTCAGCTTACGTAATATATTGAAATTAGTATTTAATATATAATGATAATATTAACTCTTTTGTGTTTAGGTAAGTCAGCTTTGAACGAGAATTTTAATTAAATTTCTAAAATAAAAACACTGCAAGAAATATATGACTTATTTGCAATAGCCGAATAATGGTTTTTGGTCGGTGATTATAATCGATGAGAGAAAGATCAAATTCTACGCCGATGGATGAGTCCTCGAAAACTTTATTGTTATTTATCATCCTTCGCCGGATATTTTTGTCTCAAATGATGACATTTGACGTTAAAATACTCTCAATATTTACCGTAATGGACAATAACAGACGATCTGCCGAAAACTTATTTTCCGACTTTGTATTGGGATATATTTCAGAGAATATATAATATATAGAATTATATACATTTTATTCCATATTATTACCAAAAGGATTTTTTTTAAATCCTAATTAAAAATATAAATAAATTAAGTAAAATTCAAAGTGATTAAATTTATTTAGTTCAATACATAAATTGAAAATATTTCAGAATTCAACAAAAAATAATTTAGTTAGAGTTGATTCTTAGATTTTATATATTATTGTCAATATATGAAGATCTCCTAACTATCGGAAAAAAATAAGTTTACGGTCGACAAATTCTTCCATGGCCACCAAAGCAGCGCTACTTTAGAGGCGAGATTACCTGCCCCTAATTAAGGAATTGTTGAAATGGGAATATGTAATAAGTATATCTATCTAATATATTTCCATACATTTATACTATAAGAGTAACTCATGTGACACAGCATGTAAAGATATATTCGTTCAAAACAGACAAATGCAACTCTAAATCATTAAATACAATGGTTAATATGTGGCAATTCTGTTGCAATTTGGATAGTTTCAATGAATGGATTGTTTGTTCAGTAGAATTTCCTATTTCAATTATTCAATTCAAATCCCAAAGCGTTATTCTATGTAGTCAAAATAACACAACAAAAATAACAACAACAAATCATAATATAATATAACAAAACATAACAACAGCATATCATAACAATACACTGCTCATAAAAAGCATATAGAGTACAAATCCTCTATAGTGAAGTACTGCTTAATAGAGTTCTGAGTAATGAAGTACCCTATACAAAGAAAAACGTTTGTTTAGTCTCCCATTAAATGGCCATATGTATTCTAATGCATCTATTGACTCCTATATAGTGAAGTAAGGCTTATATACAGGGTGATTAAAAAAAAAGGCAACCGGGTTTTTAGATGGTAATATTTCCCGAACTATACGAGCTACTTTTTAATACTTTATTGCATCTTGAAGATAATCTTTTTCTCTGTTAATAGATGATTTCATTTCAATTTTTGCCATCGAACAATGGTTTGCCATCAATTATAATAAAGTTGGTCAGAAATCAAATCCCGCAGAAAAATAGTTTATAAAATAGAACAATTTTCTTTCCACTATTCCTTTCAAACCACAATAAAATACATGACCATAAAAGTAAAATTTATACCGTTAACAAGTTTGAAAAAATAATATTCAATTAATAATTTTAATCTCCATGTCCTTCCCTCATTCGATTATGAAGTAAGCATGCGCAGAGAGAAGTCATCAGTGTGTGTTGCATTGTGAGGAAACTGTGTTTTATTGGACCCACTTTTTGGATAGGAAATCTGAACGGATAAAATATTTAGATATGCTTAATGATTTGATTGTTTCACATCAAAGAGAGGAATTTGGTGAAAGATTCAACCGACTACAGTGACCCAAGATGGAGCTCCTGCTCACCGCCGCATTATTGTTTGTGATCGCTCAGTGAGGTGTTCCATCAACGATTGAGAGAAATTGGACAAGATACTGAGCGACCCTCATATCTAACCTATATTAATTCATTCTTTTGGGGTTACATAAAGAATAATTTATTTACCAAAGCTCCACGAAATATTCGTGAATTGAAGAGCAACATGATTACAGACTTTGAAGAACTAAAAAATATCGAAAGATTATCAGCAGATGTGTACGGGCAAGGAGAACACAAGCAGAAATTTGCACCGAGAGAAATGGAGGGCACACAGAAGGAAATGGAGGTTAGAATTAAAAAATAAATATTATTTTTTTAAACTTGTTAATGGTATAAATTTTACTTTTATGGTCATGTATTTTATTGTGGTTTGAAAGGAATAGTGGAAAGAAAATTGTTCTATTTTATAAACTATTTTTCTGCGGGATTTGATTTCTGACCAACTTTATTGTAATTGATGGCAAACCATTGTCCGATGGCAAAAATTGAAATGAAATCATCAATTAACATAGAAAAAGATTATATTCAAGATGCAATAAAGTATTAAAAAGTAACTCTTATAGTTCGGGAAATATAACCATCTAAACACCCGGTTGCCTTTGTTTTAATCACCCTGTATATAGTGACCTATAGTAGAATAGAGGAGTTCTACCAATACAACTCTTCTATAATGAAGTCCTGTAGAGTGAACCATCCTGATAAGCAGAGTAATGGAAATGAAGTACCCTGTAAAATATATATAATGAATGTAAATATAATTAATATATCTATTTAGTTTTCTATGCATGTCTTGATTACTATTTTTATATACAGTGAAGTAGTAACCTATATTGGAACAAATTACTCGGCTATTTTGCAACATACAAATTTACTCAACATAAAAATATACAAACCACTTACTTTAAATCCTATTAATAACAAGTTTTCTTTTAGTTTTGAAGTACAGTGTCATATTTTAAGGCATTTGATAGTTTATTTTAGTGAATCTGAAGCAAAATAAACTTTTTCGAGTTCTTTCTCTTTGCTGCAGATTGAAACTTTGCGAAAAAAAGTTCCTCATATTGACGATAACTTCGCAATGACGAAAGAAAAGTTGCCTCGTTATCAAGAGTCGTCTGATGAATCGTCTGAAATCTTTGGGACGTAATGTTCGAAAGCTGTCGAGGTTTGACGTCTAATTAGTGAGAATCGTAGACATGGTCGGAAAATTGATTGAGGAAGATTCCATTAAAAGAAAGTATTATTCATGAAAATAATGGGTTATACAGTTGATCATCTGTTACGAATATACAGGAATTATTTATCAAGTTATTCGTCCAATGCAGTTAAAGTATGTTAAATAAATATATTTACGGATGATCACATTACAGGTGAATTTATTGAAACTGCAAGATATAATATTGATTATATTATTCAATAACTGTAAGTTAGAATTTCAATGGTGTCTACCCATAGTAGATAATTGTTTAAAAACTAAATCTATTTATGTTAAAAAAGAAACCAATTCAAATAACTATCACATTGTCTAAAATCTAAATCATAAACATGAAAGGAAGGACCAACGCCAAACTTTTCAATTAATTTTCATCATCATTATTAGTTTTCATCATCATTATTAGTTTTCATCATCATTATTAGTTTTCATCATCATTATTAGTTTTCATCATCATTATTAGTTTTCATCATCATTATTAGTTTTCATCATCATTATTAGTTTTCATCATCATTATTAGTTTTCATCATCATTTTTGGTTTTCATCATCATTATTAATTTTCATCATCATTATTAATCTTCATAATCATTATTAGTTTTCATCATCATTATTAGTTTTCATCATCATTATTAATTTTCATCATCATTATTAATTTTCATCATCATTATTAATTTTCATCATCATTATTAGTTTCATCATCATTATTAGTTTTCATCATCATTATTAATTTTCATCATCATTATTAATTTTCATCATCATTATTAATTTTCATAATCATTATTAATTTTCATCATCATAATTAATTTTCATCATCATTATTAGTTTTCATCATCATTATTAATTTTCATCATCATTATTAGTTTTCATCATCATTATTAATTTTCATAATCATTATTAATCTTCATCATCATTATTAATTTTCATCATCATTATTAATCTTCATCATCATTATTAATTTTCATCATCATTATTAATTTTCATCATCATTATTAATCTTCATCATCATTATTAATTTTCATCATCATTATTAATTTTCATCATCATTATTAATTTTCATCATCATTATTAATTTTCATCATCATTATTAATTTTCATCATTATTTTTCATTTAAACAAAAATTATTTTCTTTCACTCGCGTTAATTATGTTTCAAAATGATAAAACAGTTCCAAAGAATCTATGCCATTACAAACTCCATCATAAGTTATGTAAAAATAACTGCATTTTGATTCCCAAACTCGACGTTTTTATTTTACGGTAAATTAGTATTAAATATTCATCTAATGAATTATATATTTATATAATAATCATAATTAAATTTATTGACAATATTTATTAGTGTAAGATGATTGAATTAAAAGTTAATTATAGATATTCTAATAATAATCTTGCAAGCAATATTTAATGTTAATATTTTATTACAAATAATATCCCATGTTATTATTTAATTGTAAATATTTTTAATAATATTGCAAAATTTTGATCTTGTTATAAATCAACCCGTATCTGCCTGGTGTACCGTAATTAAATGGCACATACACCAAAACCTCGTAGTAGACCAGAGTTACGTTCCAAGTTTGTTTGGTCTAGTAAAAAACTCAGTTCATTAGTTTCCTAATAGACCAACATAGTTTTCTATAAAAGTGAAGCGGTGACTTTAATATTTCGATAACTCTATTTGTTTATGGTAACTTTAATGCCAAATTAATGGTGACTAACATACCAATTTTGAAGGGAAACACATTTAAAAACGGTATAATTTTTTTTTGTTTCAATTAAAATGAATGCAATATTTTTTTCAATTACATTATCATTTTATGAAATCATAATAGTTTTCACTGTATCTAGTTTTCTATAACTTTTCTCCTGATTTTTTTAGCACAGACTCTACCATTAAATCTGAAACCGATTCTGCTTTATGTTTTACCCTTGAAACAGCATAAATAAATAGAATAGATAATTCAAATTAGAGAATTATTTTTAAAACAGTATTGTAATTATTATTCCATGTAAAATTTACACTAGAATAACTGTCAGGTGACAAAAATTGTGTTGTGTCTAGTACGAAGTTTTTTCCAGTACAGTTTCAACTATTTCTTGGTCTAGACTCTAATAGGAGGTTTGTCTACTAGGAGGCTGGTCTAGTATGAGGTTTTGCTGGACTAGAAAAACAGTACATGAACACTAATTTAGAAAACTGTATATTGCTAATTACGATTGGCTATTGTACATGGATGACTTACCTAATGAATATAATAAAGACGGAAATATTATTTTTGTTATTGTAAACTTTTTATAATTTGATAAAATAAAGACAATGGAGATAATATATCTTCAAAATTACACCATCAACAGAAATTGAAAGATACTTGTTATAAAAGCGAAACAAACATACTATTTTTCATTGCAAAGAGTTAAATGTTCAATTTCACCAATTGCTCTGCTTTAGTACCAATAAAAACGTCGTGAAAAAGTTAGTGTAAAGTCTGTTTGTAACGTAATGATATGGTAAGAAATGAAACTAGAATGTTATTATTAACTAAAGAAACAAGGTGACTGAGAGACTGCTATAAGGTGACTGAGAGACTGCTATAAGGTGACTGAGAGACTGCTATAAGGTGACTGAGAGATTGCTATAAGGTGACTGAGAGACTGCTATAAGGTGACTGAGAGACTGCTACATGGTGACTGAGAGACTGCTATAAGGTGACTGAGAGACTGCTACAAGGTGACTGAGAGACTGCTAAAAGGTGACTGAGAGACTGCTAACAGTTACCTTATAGTGTGACGGTTAGAGTTATTTTAAGGTAAATATTTAGTCTGTAACTAAAGAGGTACCATGAAACGGAAGCAAATATTTGAACTAATTGTCAGAGTAACATGCCTTTTTAGATGGTGATTAACATGTCTTGTTAGATGGTGAGTAACATGTCTTGTTAGATGGTGATTAACATGTCTTGTTAGATGGTGATTAACATGTCTTGTTAGATGGTGAGTAACATGTCTTGTTAGATTGTGAGTAACATGTCTTGTTAGATGGTGAGTAACATGTCTTGTTAGATGGTGATTAACATGTCTTGTTAGATGGTGATTAACATGTCTTGTTAGATGGTGATTAACATGTCTTGTTAGATGGTGATTAACATGTCTTGTTAGATGGTGAGTAACATGTCTTGTTAGATGGTGATTAACATGTCTTGTTAGATGGTGATTAACATATCTTGTTAGATGGTGATTAACATGTCTTGTTAGATGGTGAGTAACATGTCTTGTTAGATGGTGATTAACATGTCTTGTTAGATGGTGAGTAACATGTCTTGTTAGATGGTGATTAACATGTCTTGTTAGATGGTGAGTAACATGTCTTGTTAGATGGTGATTAACATGTCTTGTTAGATGGTGAGTAACATGTCTTGTTAGATGGTGATTAACATGTCTTGTTAGATGGTGAGTAACATGTCTTGTTAGATGGTGAGCAACATGTCTTGTTAGATGGTGATTAACATGTCTTGTTAGATGGTGAGTAACATGTCTTGTTAGATGGTGATTAACATGTCTTGTTAGATGGTGATTAACATATCTTGTTAGATGGTGATTAACATGTCTTGTTAGATGGTGAGTAACATGTCTTGTTAGATGGTGATTAACATGTCTTGTTAGATGGTGATTAACATATCTTGTTAGATGGTGATTAACATGTCTTGTTAGATGGTGAGTAACATGTCTTGTTAGATGGTGATTAACATGTCTTGTTAGATGGTGATTAACATATCTTGTTAGATGGTGATTAACATATCTTGTTAGATGGTGATTAACATGTCTTGTTAGATGGTGAGTAACATGGTGATTAACATGTCTTGTTAGATGGTGATTAACATGTCTTGTTAGATGGTGAGTAACATGTCTTGTTAGATGGTGAGTAACATGTCTTGTTAGATGGTGACTAACATGTCTTGTTAGATGGTGATTAACATGTCTTGTTAGATGGTGATTAACATGTCTTGTTAGATGGTGAGTAACATGTCTTGTTAGATGGTGATTAACATGTCTTGTTAGATGGTGATTAACATGTCTTGTTAGATGGTGAGTAACATGTCTTGTTAGATGGTGGTTAACATGTCTTGTTAGATGGTGAGTAACATGTCTTGTTAGATGGTGAGTAACATGTCTTGTTAGATGGTGAGTAACATGTCTTGTTAGATGGTGGTTAACATGTCTTGTTAGATGGTGAGTAACATGTCTTGTTAGATGGTGAGTAACATGTTTTGTTAGAAGGTGAGTAACATGTCTTGTTAGATGGTGGTTAACATGTCTTGTTAGATGGTTAGTAACATGTCTTGTTAGATGGTGATTAACATGTCTTGTTAGAGGGTGATTAACATGTCTTGTTAGATGGTGATTAACATGTCTTGTTAGATGGTGATTAACATGTCTTGTTAGATGGTGATTAACATGTCTTGTTAGATGGTGAGTAACATGTCTTGTTAGATGGTGGTTAACATGTCTTGTTAGATGGTGAGTAACATGTCTTGTTAGATGGTGAGTAACATGTCTTGTTAGATGGTGAGTAACATGTCTTGTTAGATGGTGGTTAACATGTCTTGTTAGATGGTGAGTAACATGTCTTGTTAGATGGTGAGTAACATGTCTTGTTAGAAGGTGAGTAACATGTCTTGTTAGATGGTGGTTAACATGTCTTGTTAGATGGTGAGTAACATGTCTTGTTAGATGGTGATTAACATGTCTTGTTAGAGGGTGATTAACATGTCTTGTTAGATGGTGATTAACATGTCTTGTTAGATGGTGATTAACATGTCTTGTTAGATGGTGATTAAAGATCGATATAATTTTATACGATAAAGATCGTATAATTTTTATATCGAAAAGTTATATCAATTCTAACAATTTTGGAGGTTGAATCACCTACCGACTCATTTTTTTATTGATTCAAATGTTAATTGCCTTTGCAAATTTCGGAAGGTCATGATTTGATTGGCATTTATTTATTTATTTGTAATATTGTTATTCGCATAACTGAAAAAATTTCCTCTCAAGTTGCTTGAAATTTGATAAGATAATTGGTTAATATCCAGGTAAAATTTTATCAGATTTCGGTAGTGATCGGATCAAAGATTAAAAGTCAAGGTCATATATAACTAAATAACTCAAAATGAATTCAACCAATTTACCTGAAATTTGGTGGGACGATTGGTTAATATCCAGGAACCAGATCTGTAATTTTTGAGAGCAATCAGGTCAAAGGTCAAGGTTACCTACTTTTCTCTATTTACTCCAGTCGCCCTTTTGTCCTGATTTATCGAACGGATATTTTTTCTTCCTGCAAGATGGAGTCCCATACAACTCATTGGTTAAGAACTGTCAGACTGTGTCTGAATGGAAATATTTCAAAGAAGTGGATTGGCAGAAGTTCAAGTGACCACACAGATCACCTGATCTCACACCTTGTGATTTCTTTCATGATTATCAACGAGTTGAAAAAGAATACGTCAAACATGCGTAGAAGTAACATTTTAAATGTTGCGTTACACTACTTTTTTATTCCAGACCTGTCTAAGTTAGTCATACAAAAGAATGGTCACAAAACTTAATATAGTAAATGTTAATTAAAATATAAATAATTAAATCTATAGATTGTTTTTAAACAAAATGAATTCAAATCAAACCAATATTGAGGAAGTTATTAAAGTTTCTTTTTTTATATGGATAAATATTGTCTTTTTGAACCTAAAAAAACTATAAAAATTCACTATACCGAATGATATAATTACGAGAAATTATACGCCTACACACAGAGAAAGGATTAGTTGAATCAAATCATATTTGATTTGTTTTGACTAAATTTTATGGTTTATCTGTGCGCCTACCTACGTGGTGAGTTGCAGGTACTATTTAAAATGAGTTAAATTGACGTTGGTTAAAACAACACATATGTGAGTTGATTATTTTTAATTTCCGAAGGTCACAACAACTACCTGTGACAGTCAAAACTACTCGTGATAGTTGAATCAATTATATGTAATGGTTATAACAACTGCAGAACAAGGTTACATCAACTACTTGTGTATGTTTTTCCAATCACTCCTATATGTTATACCAACTACTCGTGTAGGTTATACCAACTACTCGTGTAGGTTATACCAACTACTCGTGTAGGTTATACCAACTACTCGTGTAGGTTACATCAACTACTCGTTTAGGTTACATCAACTACTCGTGTAGGTTATACCAACTACTCGTGTTGGTTATACCAACTACTCGTGTTGGTTATACCAACTACTCGTGTAGGTTATACCAACTACTCGTGTAGGTTATATCAACTACTCGTGTAGGTTATATCAACTACTCGTGTAGGTTATATCAACTACTCGTGTAGGTTATATCAACTACTCGTGTTGGTTATATCAACATCTCGCGTTGGTTATATCAACTACTAGTAAACTATGTAAATATGGACAGGACAGTATGGTAATAATTATGTAGTCTATGGTTGATCTTACCCTGAGACCAAATTCTTTAGAACCAGTAAAACAAACGGGGTTTGCGCTGCGTTTGTCAGACGGTGGGTTTCAGGCGGTATGACTTCCGGTTTTACTCTGTCAAGTAAATGTATATAAACTATTAGTGTAGGTTGAAATGTCGGTCCGGTTAGCAGTAGCCAAAATTTTTACCTGACTTTTCTGGTCACTATATTTACTCTATTTAATCATAATCTCGAGATATAGGTCCCGGAATCAATTAGATTAGACTATTTATTCTCTACGACCAAATCTAACATTTTCATTTATTCTATACTTTTGCTTCTGTGATATGCATTTGCATACTATTTTGAATTAAAAAAAATTGATCACCTAGAGCCCTAGACTAATCTTTGCTTTTTGAAATGTTTTCGATCCGATGAATTGATATGTGGTAATTAGTTGTAAATTTATAGATTAGATTGAATAAATAACTTCATCAGGTCAGTTTATAAATAAGAAATTAGATGACGTAAATAACTTAACGTAGTGATAAATAGGTAGACTAGATAAATGAAATAACCAGGCTAGATTACAAAAACAAATGTTGATAAAATAGATCTTTGATATGCTGCAATTATACTATAACTTAATGAATAATAATAAAGCCTTTATCTTCTAAACCATATTTTAGTGCAATTCATCTTACTCATAGGCACTGATATTGAAATATGCTAATAGAATTACCAAGGTTGAAATGAAAACAAAATATAAAAATTTAAGTTTTAGATTTATTATTTAGAAGTACAATTTGAATCCTCGTCACTGTTTGTTACGACTATAGGTTGCCAATTCCTGAAATAAGAGATTCGTATATTAATATATATTGAATAGAAATTCATAGTATCGTTTATATACATTATCAATAACATCACCTACTCTTTTTCCTTTTGTGATGAGATAGCGACAGCTTCGGTATTCTTTTCATGTCTGGAATCCCTAAAAGCATATGGAAAAGTAGGAGCTAATCATATTGCAAATACATATTTAAAAATAATCTAACATTTTCAAATACTTACTTTGATCTATAGCATAATTATTGTTCCTGAATCATTCAAAGGAATTAAAGAGGACTGCAATGGTTGATGACGTTGAACTACTCCATCAATTCTTCATAAAGATCTGAAAGTAGATTCAGAAAATATAGAAAACCATATTAATATAGAAATGAAGAGAATTATTAACTGAGAATTGTTTCATATAGGTAAATTATTTATATAAAATTTTGAACTATTTATAAATATTCAGATGTATTTTAAATTTAGCTCTAATAAATGCAATAGATTCTCCTTGCTAATCCTCATAATTTTGTTCACTATACGCTCTCAATTTAGACTTTAATTAAATAACAAAAAGTATAATATATCAAAAGGCTCACATCTGGATGGAGTTCTCACTGCCAAATCCCTGGACGGTGTTCTCCTTATTTGTTCTCAGGAAGGAGTTCAGCCAACTACCTCCGTCAACGGAGTTTTCCGGCTATAGAAAACTAGGGTCAAGTAGGTAAATTGCGGCAATTTAACTAACTGCGGTCTCTTATCTAAGAAACATTAATAACCATCATGGCTTTAAGATACTCGTGAAATAAACAAAATCTATCATAAATTGAGTTTATTATGATATTCAACAATTCATTATATAGCTAAACTAATTTCTGAAGGATTTTAAGACTTTCTTAATAAGGCCGCAATTAGAAATTAAAGAACCGAATTTACCTGTGTAACCCTACCTATAGGTACACTAACTAGTTTTAAAATATATAAATTATCAGAATACTTAACTGGAGATACTAGGATAAGTTCCGAATTATTTGACGGTTCCACATTTTCGGTCGCCTAAGAAAAACTATATAAAATAATTATTCAACTTTTATTTTAATTAGCTATTAGGTAGCTATATACTATATCTCATACGTGACCGAAAATGTGAAATCGCTTGATAAATTGGAACTTACCCTATCTGAGGACTGCGCGGTAACTGCCTAGCCTATGTAAAAGATATCGACACTGAAAAAAACAGCTAGGTAGGTATGATGCTTAAATAAGTTAACATATAATAATCTAAGGAAATTAGTTTGGATATCATTTTACAAACTGGAAGGCAGTAATCAAAATTTATTATTATGAAAAGTTATATACTGATAATCAGCTCTTCAAATAACTACCTAGCCGCCAGTCTATCAATCCCGAAAATATAAGAATATTTAGGCAGACATTTATCTATGTATTAAAGGCATTAATTAATAATTAATAATCGATCAGCAGCGAAAATACTATTTACTGCATATAACGCTATTGTTTGCACTTGAACTAAAATAGTATTGAGGAGCGTTTACATTCAACACGTAACACACTTGAAACAAGATTTGAACTGTAAAGTGTCAGCCGATTAATTGGCTTTGAGGAAAGCATAAGTTGCCATATACTCATTTGATTTAACTCACACCTAAACTTAAAAAGGTAGCGCCAACTCTCATAGTAAGATAATTTATACACCAGATACATAGGATTAACAGTCTTTGTGGGTTACTTTATCACACTATGTCATAGTTGTTTTAACTCGCACCTAAACTTACAAAAAAGTAGCGACAACTCTCATAGTAAGTTAATTCATACACTGCAGAATACATTGGATTAACAGTCTTTGTGGGTCACTATAACACACAATGTCATAATTGATTTAACTCGCACCTAAACTTCAAAAAAGTAGCGCCAACTCTCATAGTAAGTTAATTTATACACCAGATACATTGAATTGACAATCTTTGTGAGTTACTTCAACACACTATGTCATAGTTGTTTTAACATATGTTCAAACTCCCAAAATGTAATTCTAACTCTCATAGTAAGTTGATTCAATCCATAAAATGATTTGAATTAACTATGTTTGCTGACACACCACGTCATAGTTGTCTTGACACACGTGAAAACATGAATGTAGTCCAACTAACTCACGTAATAAATTGATTCAAAGCATAAATTGTTGACCCATTAAATATGAGTAAACTTTTTTCTCTGTGTAATTACTTCTGTCGTTAATAGGTTTTAAGTCTCATCGTAATATTATTGCTCTTATTTAAATCGTTTGAAAGATTTATCATTTATTAAAATTCAGGTTTTCAGAATTTAACGAAAATTATACGACTTTTCATATCACTCGATGAAAATCCCTTCTCAAAATGACAGATTGTTCTACATCTCCGTTACTGATTTTATCTCCGTGCAAACAATGGTTATATTTTAAAGATTTCCAACAAATCACAGTTTCTAATTTTCTATTTTTTTCATATTTGACAAATTAGTCGTCGTGTACCCAGACCAATTTATAAACATCTACAGACATTACAAATAGTAAAGTTCATTATGATAAGTTAGTAAAACTGTCAAAAGATCATCGCACATACACTCTCCTCGGACTGAATGTACGAAACATTTCTCTGAATTGTAATATAAATATTCATCTTCCTTGTCTCTTCAAATCCAATTTCTCCTCTTCAAGCCATTTGGTATCTTTTATCCTCTACTGTATCCATATCTGCATCCCTCACCATGCACTTTGTATCCACTCTAATTGGTGATGCCATAAAAACTTTCTTTCGTAACTCAGATCCGGCCTTTAGGTTTGACATCGGAAATGCCTTCTTCTAAAAATATGTCATATCAGTTTTTGTCATATCTTTTCTGGAGGTCTTCGTGTGTAGCATAACGATTGGAAAATTAAAATTGTCAACTACTGAAATTACCCGTCAAAAATGACGAACAATAATTTTCCAATTATCCGGATTATTTTCTGTTATACTGATTTTTTTGGTATTTGGATATTTAAGTAAATTAAAAAAATATCTAATATTTTAAATTAAAAAATCCATTTTTCTATCCCATATTTTTTGTTAATCTAGGAATTTTTATTAATACCGCATTTTAATAATACCGCATTTTTTAATTCCGATTTTCTTTGCATTCCTCATCTTTTGTGTTGTTATCAGAGTTTCTGTTTGTCGGACATGATTTTTGTCCTGGAATTAAACAGTATCTTAAATGTTGAAGCGAGACATATAGGGTTTAAGATAAATTACAATATAAAATCTGTCTTTAATAAATAACAGAATTTTTTTTCTCGAATAAAATATATTAATTAATTACTAAGTTAAAGCCTTTTATATTTAATTTTACCTACTGTACGCACTTTGAAATGTCCAGAATCGAAATATTAGATTAATTGAAATAAATATCTGAAAAATTAAATTATTAAAATATATTTACTATATAATATCCATGGAACGACAATTGCTCCCAAGACAATTGGGCCCGCCGACAATTAGGCCCAAGACAATTTAATTGGGCCCCAGGACAATTGGGCCCCGGACAATTGGGCCCACAGACAATTGGGCCCCGGACAATTATATCATTTGCCCAGTTTTTCAGAGTCTACAGTATTAGCTTCTTAATTTAAAGACCATTGCTACTGTAATAACTAGGGATGTGAAAATATGCCTTTTGCATGAAAATTTAGTCTTGAGCATAATTAAAATAAAGAATATTCCTAATATTAAAAAAAATTCTCGTTATTAAAAATATATATTCATGAATAAAAAGTATAATAATTATTCATAATAAATAATTATTCATGAATAAATATTATTATTCTTATAAACTACTATAATTTAATTTAAGCAACAAATTTCTTAGCTACAGTACCTCTATGAGTCTATATAGTGAACTCCTGTATAGTGATTGAGTTAGGATGAAGCCAATAGAAAATAAGAATGTAGCTATTTTAGATGAAGAAGAAATAGAAAATAAGACTATAGGTATTCAAAGAAGGCCGTGTCAAATATACTATCTATTTAATAATATATAATAAATTATATTAATGGCGGAGACTCTTGAGTGCACTATATCACATTGTATATTGGTTTATAATACCATTCAAATAATACCATTCAAACCCCTGAGGTAGCGCTCGGAGTTTCTGTCTAAAATTTAATCTTTCTGAGTTTCAACCTACAGAAGAAAGAAGAGGAGTTGAGCGGATACTGTACGAGCTAACTAACTAGGACAGTGGTGCCTAATTACTCTTTAGGGGTATTGATATGACCCTTTGAATCCATAGTGGGATATCCTTGGTCATTTTTGAAGATACCACCACTGGTTGACGATGATGGTGGGCTAGACTGCTAGAGGATCCACTGGGGATATGACTGACAGCTAAGATGACTCCAAGGGGCTCCACGCCAGAAACCTCTATTGTGGCCCTTGCTCCCAATTAACGGGTACGCCCATAGAGTTATTGTAATCCCATTTCATTGTGCATATAGTCGCCTCTTCTCCACATATATATAATCCAACTACTGAAAACTATTCCTTAAAACTATTCCTTAAAACTATTCCTTAAAACTATTCCTTAAAACTATTCCTTTGAACTATTCCTTTGAACTATTCCATAAAACACTTCCATAAAACTATTCCTTAAAACTATTCAATAAAACTATTCCTTAAAACTATTCCTTAAAACTATTCCTTTGAACTATTCCTTTGAACTATTCCATAAAACTATTCCATAAAACTATTCCTTAAAACTATTCAATAAAACTATTCCTTAAAACTATTCCTTAAAACTATTCCTTTGAACTATTCCTTTGAACTATTCCATAAAACTATTCCATAAAACTATTCCTTAAAACTATTCCTTAAAACTATTCCTTAAAACTATTCCTTAAAACTATTCCTTAAAACTATTCCTTAAAACTATTCAATAAAACTATTCCTTAAAACTATTCCTTAAAACTATTCAATAAAACTATTCAATAAAACTATTCCATGAAACTATTCCTTAAAACTATTCCTTAAAACTATTCCTTAAAACTATTCCTTAAAACTATTCCATAAAACTATTCCATAAAACTATTCCATAAAACTATTCCTTAAAACTATTCAATAAAACTATTCCATAAAACTATTCAATAAAACTATTCCTTAAAACTATTCCTTAAAACTATTCCATAAAACTATTCCATAAAACTATTCCATGAAACTATTCCTTAAAACTATTCAATAAAACTATTCCATAAAACTATTCCTTAAAACTATTCCTTAAAACTATTCAATAAAACTATTCCTTAAAACTATTCCATAAAACTATTCCATAAAACTATTCAATAAAACTATTCCATAAAACTATTCCTTAAAACTATTCCTTAAAACTATTCCATAAAACTATTCCATAAAACTATTCCATAAAACTATTCCTTAAAACTATTCAATAAAACTATTCCATAAAACTATTCCTTAAAACTATTCAATAAAACTATTCCTTAAAACTATTCCATAAAATTATTCAATAAAACTATTCCATAAAACTATTCCATAAAACTATTCCTTAAAACTATTCCTTAAAACTATTCAATAAAACTATTCCTTAAAACTATTCAATAAAACTATTCCATAAAACTATTCCTTAAAACTATTCCTTAAAACTATTCAATAAAACTATTCCATAAAACTATTCCATAAAACTATTCCATAAAACTATTCCTTAAAACTATTCCTTAAAACTATTCCATAAAACTATTCCATAAAACTATTCCATAAAACTATTCCATAAAACTATTCCATAAAACTATTCCATAAAACTATTCCATAAAACTATTCCATAAAACTATTCCATAAAACTATTCCATAAAACTATTCCATAAAACTATTCCATAAAACTATTCCATAAAACTATTCCTTAAAACTATTCCATAAAACTATTCCTTAAAACTATTTCATAAAACTATTCCCTAAAACTATTCCTTAAAACTATTTCATAAAACTATTCCCTAAAACTATTCCATAAAACTATTTCATAAAACTATTCCATAAAACTATTCCATAAAACTATTCCTTAAAACTATTCCTTAAAACTATTCCTTAAAACTATTGCTTAAAACTATTCCTTAAAACTATTCCATAAAACCATTTCATAAAACTATTCCTTAAAACTATTCCTTAAAACTATTCCTTAAAACTATTCCTTAAAACTATTCCTTAAAACTATTCCTTAAAACCACCTTAAAACCATTCCATAAAACTATTTCCTTAAAACTATTCCTTAAAACTATTCCATAAAACTATTCCTTAAAACTATTCCTTAAAACTATTCCTTAAAACTATTCCTTAAAACCATTCCATAAAACTATTTCCTTAAAACTATTCCTTAAAACTATTCCTTAAAACTATTCCTTAAAACTATTCCTTAAAACTATTCCTTAAAACTATTCCTTAAAACTATTCCTTAAAACTATTCCCTAAAACTATTCCTTAAAACTATTCCATAAAACTATTCCATAAAACTATTCCATAAAACTATTTCATAAAACTATTCCATAAAACTATTCCTTAAAACTATTCCATAAAACTATTCCTTAAAACTATTCCTTAAAACTATTCCTTAAAACTATTCCTTAAAACTATTCCTTAAAACTATTCCTTAAAACTATTCCCTAAAACTATTCCTTAAAACTATTCCATAAAACTATTCCATAAAACTATTCCATAAAACTATTTCATAAAACTATTCCATAAAACTATTCCTTAAAACTATTCCATAACTAACTATTCCTTAAAACTATTCCTTAAAACTATTCCTTAAAACTATTCCTTAAAACTATTCCTTAAAACTATTCCTTAAAACTATTCCTTAAAACTATTCCATAAAACTATTCCATAAAACTATTCCTTAAAACTATTCCTTAAAACTATTCCATAAAACTATTCCATAAAACTATTCCTTAAAACTATTTCTTAAAACTATTTCTTAAAACTATTCCATAAAACTATTCCATAAAACTATTCCTTAAAACTATTCCTTAAAACTATTCCTTAAAACTATTCCTTAAAACTATTCCATAAAACTATTCCACAAAACTATTCCATAAAACTATTCCTTAAAACTATTTCATAAAACTATTCCCTAAAACTATTCCATAAAACTATTCCTTAAAACTATTCCTTAAAACTATTCCTTAAAACTATTCCTTAAAACTATTCCTTAAAACTATTCCATAAAACTATTCCATAAAACTATTCCTTAAAACTATTCCTTAAAACTATTCCTTAAAACTATTCCTTAAAACTATTCCTTAAAACTATTCCTTAAAACCATTCCATAAATCTATTTCCTTAAAACTATTCCTTAAAACTATTCCATAAAACTATTCCTTAAAACTATTCCTTAAAACTATTCCTTAAAACTATTCCTTAAAACCATTCCATAAAACTATTTCCTTAAAACTATTCCTTAAAACTATTCCTTAAAACTATTCCTTAAAACTATTCCTTAAAACTATTCCTTAAAACTATTCCTTAAAACTATTCCTTAAAACTATTCCCTAAAACTATTCCTTAAAACTATTCCATAAAACTATTCCATAAAACTATTCCATAAAACTATTTCATAAAACTATTCCATAAAACTATTCCTTAAAACTATTCCATAAAACTATTCCTTAAAACTATTCCTTAAAACTATTCCTTAAAACTATTCCTTAAAACTATTCCTTAAAACTATTCCTTAAAACTATTCCATAAAACTATTCCTTAAAACTATTCCTTAAAACTATTCCATAAAACTATTCCATAAAACTATTCCTTAAAACTATTCCTTAAAACTATTCCATAAAACTATTCCATAAAACTATTCCTTAAAACTATTTCTTAAAACTATTTCTTAAAACTATTCCATAAAACTATTCCATAAAACTATTCCTTAAAACTATTCCTTAAAACTATTCCTTAAAACTATTCCTTAAAACTATTCCATAAAACTATTCCACAAAACTATTCCATAAAACTATTCCATAAAACTATTCCATAAAACTATTCCTTAAAACTATTCCATAAAACTATTCCATAAAACTATTCCTTAAAACTATTCCTTAAAACTATTCCTTAAAACTATTCCATAAAACTATTCCATAAAACTATTCCTTAAAACTATTCCTTAAAATTATTCCATAAAACTATTCCTTAAAACTATTCCTTAAAACTATTCCATAAAACTATTCCATAAAACTATTCCTTAAAACTATTTCTTAAAACTATTTCTTAAAACTATTCCATAAAACTATTCCATAAAACTATTCCTTAAAACTATTCCTTAAAACTATTCCTTAAAACTATTCCTTAAAACTATTCCATAAAACTATTCCACAAAACTATTCCATAAAACTATTCCATAAAACTATTCCATAAAACTATTCCTTAAAACTATTCCATAAAACTATTCCATAAAACTATTCCATAAAACTATTCCTTAAAACTATTCCTTAAAACTATTCCTTAAAACTATTCCATAAAACTATTCCTTAAAACTATTCCTTAAAACTATTCCATAAAACTATTCCTTAAAACTATTCCTTAAAACTATTCCCTAAAACTATTCCTTAAAACTATTCCATAAAACTATTCCATAAAACTATTCCATAAAACTATTTCATAAAACTATTCCATAAAACTATTCCTTAAAACTATTCCATAAAACTATTCCTTAAAACTATTCCTTAAAACTATTCCTTAAAACTATTCCTTAAAACTATTCCTTAAAACTATTCCTTAAAACTATTCCATAAAACTATTCCTTAAAACTATTCCTTAAAACTATTCCATAAAACTATTCCATAAAACTATTCCTTAAAACTATTCCTTAAAACTATTCCATAAAACTATTCCATAAAACTATTCCTTAAAACTATTTCTTAAAACTATTTCTTAAAACTATTCCATAAAACTATTCCATAAAACTATTCCTTAAAACTATTCCTTAAAACTATTCCTTAAAACTATTCCTTAAAACAATTCCATAAAACTATTCCACAAAACTATTCCATAAAACTATTCCATAAAACTATTCCATAAAACTATTCCTTAAAACTATTCCATAAAACTATTCCATAAAACTATTCCTTAAAACTATTCCTTAAAACTATTCCTTAAAACTATTCCATAAAACTATTCCATAAAACTATTCCTTAAAACTATTCCTTAAAATTATCCCATAAAACTATTCCTTAAAACTATTCCTTAAAACTATTCCATAAAACTATTCCATAAAACTATTCCTTAAAACTATTTCTTAAAACTATTTCTTAAAACTATTCCATAAAACTATTCCATAAAACTATTCCTTAAAACTATTCCTTAAAACTATTCCTTAAAACTATTCCTTAAAACTATTCCATAAAACTATTCCACAAAACTATTCCATAAAACTATTCCATAAAACTATTCCTTAAAACTATTCCATAAAACTATTCCATAAAACTATTCCATAAAACTATTCCTTAAAACTATTCCTTAAAACTATTCCTTAAAACTATTCCTTAAAACTATTCCATAAAACTATTCCTTAAAACTATTCCTTAAAACTATTCCATAAAACTATTCCTTAAAACTATTCCTTAAAACTATTCCTTAAAACTATTCCATAAAACTATTCCATAAAACTATTCCTTAAAACTATTCCATAAAACTATTCCATAAAACTATTCCATAAAACTATTCCTTAAAACTATTCCTTAAAACTATTCCATAAAACTATTCCATAAAACTATTCCATAAAACTATTCCATAAAACTATTCCTTAAAACTATTCCTTAAAACTATTCCATAAAACTATTCCATAAAACTATTCCTTAAAACTATTCCTTAAAACTATTTCTTAAAACTATTCCATAAAACTATTCCATAAAACTATTCCATAAAACTATTCCTTAAAACGATTTCTTAAAACTATTCCATAAAACTATTCCATAAAACTATTCCTTAAAACTATTCCTTAACACTATTTCTTAAAACTATTCCATAAAACTATTCCATAAAACTATTCCATAAAACTATTCCATAAAACTATTCCATAAAACTATTCCATAAAACTATTCCATAAAACTATTCCATAAAACTATTCCATAAAACTATTCCATAAAACTATTCCATAAAACTATTCCATAAAACTATTCCATAAAACTATTCCATAAAACTATTCCATAAAACTATTCCATAAAACTATTCCATAAAACTATTCCATAAAACTATTCCATAAAACTATTCCATAAAACTATTCCATAAAACTATTCCATAAAACTATTCCATAAAACTATTCCATAAAACTATTCCATAAAACTATTCCATAAAACTATTCCATAAAACTATTCCATAAAACTATTCCATAAAACTATTCCATAAAACTATTCCATAAAACTATTCCCTAAAACTATTCCTTAAAACTATTTCATAAAACTATTCCCTAAAACTATTCCATAAAACTATTTCATAAAACTATTTCATAAAACTATTCCATAAAACTATTCCTTAAAACTATTCCATAAAACTATTCCTTAAAACTATTCCTTAAAACTATTCCTTAAAACTATTCCTTAAAACTATTCCTTAAAACTATTCCATAAAACTATTCCATAAAACTATTCCTTAAAACTATTCCTTAAAACTATTCCTTAAAACTATTCCTTAAAACTATTCCTTAAAACTATTCCTTAAAACCATTCCATAAAACTATTTCCTTAAAACTATTCCTTAAAACTATTCCATAAAACTATTCCTTAAAACTATTCCTTAAAACTATTCCTTAAAACTATTCCTTAAAACCATTCCATAAAACTATTTCCTTAAAACTATTCCTTAAGACTATTCCTTAAAACTATTCCTTGAAACTATTCCTAAAACTATTCCTTAAAACTATTCCTTAAAACTATTCCCTAAAACTATTCCCTAAAACTATTCCTTAAAACTATTCCATAAAACTATTCCATAAAACTATTCCATAAAACTATTTCATAAAACTATTCCATAAAACTATTCCTTAAAACTATTCCATAAAAACTATTCCTTAAAACTATTCCTTAAAACTATTCCTTAAAACTATTCCTTAAAACTATTCCTTAAAACTATTCCTTAAAACTATTCCCTAAAACTATTCCTTAAAACTATTCATAAAACTATTCCATAAAACTATTCCATAAAACTATTTCATAAAACTATTCCATAAAACTATTCCTTAAAACTATTCCATAAAACTATTCCTTAAAACTATTCCTTAAAACTATTCCTTAAAACTATTCCTTAAAACTATTCCTTAAAACTATTCCTTAAAACTATTCCATAAAACTATTCCTTAAAACTATTCCATAAAACTATTCCATAAAACTATTCCCTAAAACTATTCCATAAAACTATTTCATAAAACTATTCCATAAAACTATTCCTTAAAACTATTCCATAAAACTATTCCTTAAAACTATTCCTTAAAACTATTCTTAAAACTATTCCTTAAAACTATTCCTTAAAACTATTCCTTAAAACTATTCCTTAAAACTATTCCATAAAACTATTCCACAAAACTATTCCATAAAACTATTCCTTAAAACTATTCCTTAAAACCATTCCATAAAACTATTTCCTTAAAACTATTCCTTAAAACTATTCCATAAAACTATTCCTTAAAACTATTCCTTAAAACTATTCCTTAAAACTATTCCTTAAAACCATTCCATAAAACTATTTCCTTAAAACTATTCCTTAAAACTATTCCTTAAAACTATTCCCTAAAACTATTCCTTAAAACTATTCCTTAAAACTATTCCTTAAAACTATTCCTTAAAACTATTCCTTAAAACCATTCCATAAAACTATTTCCTTAAAACTATTCCTTAAAACTATTCCATAAAACTATTCCTTAAAACTATTCCTTAAAACTATTCCTTAAAACTATTCCTTAAAACCATTCCATAAAACTATTTCCTTAAAACTATTCCTTAAAACTATTCCTTAAAACTATTCCCTAAAACTATTCCTTAAAACTATTCCTTAAAACTATTCCATAAAAACTATTCCTTAAAACTATTCCCTAAAACTATTCCTTAAAACTATTCCATAAAACTATTCCATAAAACTATTCCATAAAACTATTTCATAAAACTATTCCATAAAACTATTCCTTAAAACTATTCCATAAAACTATTCCTTAAAACTATTCCTTAAAACTATTCCATAAAACTATTCCATAAAACTATTCCTTAAAACTATTCCTTAAAACTATTCCATAAAACTATTCCTTAAAACTATTCTTAAAACTATTCCATAAAACTATTCCATAAAACTATTCCTTAAAACTATTCCTTAAAACTATTCCATAAAACTATTCCATAAAACTATTCCTTAAAACTATTTCTTAAAACTATTTCTTAAAACTATTCCATAAAACTATTCCATAAAACTATTCCTTAAAACTATTCCTTAAAACTATTCCTTAAAACTATTCCTTAAAACTATTCCATAAAACTATTCCACAAAACTATTCCATAAAACTATTCCATAAAACTATTCCATAAAACTATTCCTTAAAACTATTCCATAAAACTATTCCATAAAACTATTCCTTAAAACTATTCCTTAAAACTATTCCTTAAAACTATTCCATAAAACTATTCCATAAAACTATTCCTTAAAACTATTCCTTAAAATTATTCCATAAAACTATTCCTTAAAACTATTCCTTAAAACTATTCCATAAAACTATTCCATAAAACTATTCCTTAAAACTATTTCTTAAAACTATTTCTTAAAACTATTCCATAAAACTATTCCATAAAACTATTCCTTAAAACTATTCCTTAAAACTATTCCTTAAAACTATTCCTTAAAACTATTCCATAAAACTATTCCACAAAACTATTCCATAAAACTATTCCATAAAACTATTCCATAAAACTATTCCTTAAAACTATTCCATAAAACTATTCCATAAAACTATTCCATAAAACTATTCCTTAAAACTATTCCTTAAAACTATTCCTTAAAACTATTCCTCAAAACTATTCCTTAAAACTATTCCTTAAAACTATTCCATAAAACTATTCCTCAAAACTATTCCTTAAAACTATTCCCTAAAACTATTCCTTAAAACTATTCCATAAAACTATTCCATAAAACTATTCCATAAAACTATTCCATAAAACTATTCCTTAAAACTATTCCTTAAAACTATTCCTTAAAACTATTCCATAAAACTATTCCTTAAAACTATTCCTTAAAACTATTCCATAAAACTATTCCTTAAAACTATTCCTTAAAACTATTCCCTAAAACTATTCCTTAAAACTATTCCATAAAACTATTCCATAAAACTATTCCATAAAACTATTTCATAAAACTATTCCATAAAACTATTCCTTAAAACTATTCCATAAAACTATTCCTTAAAACTATTCCTTAAAACTATTCCTTAAAACTATTCCTTAAAACTATTCCTTAAAACTATTCCTTAAAACTATTCCATAAAACTATTCCTTAAAACTATTCCTTAAAACTATTCCATAAAACTATTCCATAAAACTATTCCTTAAAACTATTCCTTAAAACTATTCCATAAAACTATTCCATAAAACTATTCCTTAAAACTATTTCTTAAAACTATTATTTCTTAAAACTATTCCATAAAACTATTCCATAAAACCATTCCTTAAAACTATTCCTTAAAACTATTCCTTAAAACTATTCCTTAAAACTATTCCATAAAACTATTCCACAAAACTATTCCATAAAACTATTCCATAAAACTATTTCTTAAAACTATTCCATAAAACTATTCCATAAAACTATTCCTTAAAACTATTCCTTAAAACTATTCCTTAAAACTATTCCATAAAACTATTCCATAAAACTATTCCTTAAAACTATTCCTTAAAATTATTCCATAAAACTATCCTTAAAACTATTCCTTAAAACTATTCCAAAACTATTCCATAAAACTATTCCTTAAAACTATTTCTTAAAACTATTCCATAAAACTATTCCTTAAAACTATTCCTTAAAACTATTCCTTAAAACTATTCCATAAAACTTTTCCATAAAACTTTCCTTAAAACTATTCCTAAAACTATTCCATTCTAAAACTATTCCTTAAAACTATTCCATAAAACTATTCCATAAAACTATTCCTTAAAACTATTCCATAAAACTATTCCATAAAACTATTCCATAAAACTATTCCTTAAAACTATTCGTAAAACTATTCCTTAAAACTATTCCATAAAACTATTCCATAAAAACTATTCCTTAAAACTATTCCTAAAACTATTCCATAAAACTATTCCTTAAAACTATTCCTTAAAACTATTCCATAAAACTATTCCTTAAAACTATTCCTTAAAACTATTCCATAAAACTATTCCATAAAACTATTCCATAAAACTATTCCTTAAAACTATTCCTTAAAACTATTCCATAAAACTATTCCATAAAACTATTCCATAAAACTATTCCATAAAACTATTCCTTAAAACTATTCCTTAAAACTATTCCATAAAACTATTCCATAAAACTATTCCTTAAAACTATTCCTTAAAACTATTCCTTAAAACTATTTCTTAAAACTATTCCATAAAACTATTCCATAAAACTATTCCATAAAACTATTCCTTAAAACTATTTCTTAAAACTATTCCATAAAACTATTCCATAAAACTATTCCTTAAAACTATTCCTTAACACTATTTCTTAAAACTATTCCATAAAACTATTCCATAAAACTATTCCATAAAACTATTCCATAAAACTATTCCATAAAACTATTCCATAAAACTATTCCATAAAACTATTCCATAAAACTATTCCATAAAACTATTCCATAAAACTATTCCATAAAACTATTCCATAAAACTATTCCATAAAACTATTCCATAAAACTATTCCTTAAAACTATTCCATAAAACTATTCCATAAAACTATTCCATAAAACTATTCCATAAAACTATTCCATAAAACTATTCCATAAAACTATTCCATAAAACTATTCCATAAAACTATTCCATAAAACTATTCCATAAAACTATTCCATAAAACTATTCCATAAAACTATTTCTTAAAACTATTCCATAAAACTATTCCTTAAAACTATTCCTTAACACTATTTCTTAAAACTATTCCATAAAACTATTCCATAAAACTATTCCATAAAACTATTCCATAAAACTATTCCATAAAACTATTCCATAAAACTATTCCATAAAACTATTCCATAAAACTATTCCATAAAACTATTCCATAAAACTATTCCATAAAACTATTCCATAAAACTATTCCATAAAACTATTCCATAAAACTATTCCATAAAACTATTCCATAAAACTATTCCATAAAACTATTCCATAAAACTATTCCATAAAACTGTTCCATAAAACTATTCCATAAAACTATTCCATAAAACTATTCCATAAAACTATTCCATAAAACTATTCCATAAAACTATTCCATAAAACTATTCCATAAAACTATTCCATAAAACTATTCCATAAAACTATTCCATAAAACTATTCCATAAAACTATTCCATAAAACTATCCCATAAAACTATCCCATAAAACTATTCCATAAAACTATTCCATAAAGCTATTTCCTTAAAACTATTCCTTAAAACTATTCCATAAAACTATTCCCTAAAACTATTCCTTAAAACTATTTCATAAAACTATACCCTAAAACTATTCCATAAAACTATTCAATAAAACTATTCCATAAAACTATTCAATAAAACTATTCCATAAAACTATTCCTTAAAACTATTTCTTAAAACTATTCCTTAAAACTATTCCATAAAACTATTCCCTAAAACTATTCCATAAAACTATTCCATAAAACTATTCCATAAAACTATTTCCTTAAAACTATTCCTTAAAACTATTCCATAAAACTATTCCCTAAAACTATTCCTTAAAACTATTTCATAAAACTATACCATAAAACTATTCCATAAAACTATTCCATAAAACTATTCCATAAAACTATTCCATAAAACTATTCCTTAAAACTATTTCTTAAAACTATTCCATAAAACTATTCCATAAAACTATTCCATAAAACTATTCCATAAAACTATTCCATAAAACTATTCCATAAAACTATTCCATAAAACTATTCCATAAAACTATTTCCTTAAAACTATTCCTTAAAACTATTCCATAAAACTATTCCCTAAAACTATTCCTTAAAACTATTTCATAAAACTATTCCATAAAACTATTCCATAAAACTATTCCATAAAACTATTCCATAAAACTATTCCTTAAAACTATCCCATAAAACTATTCCATAAAACTATTCCATAAAGCTATTTCCTTAAAACTATTCCTTAAAACTATTCCATAAAACTATTCCCTAAAACTATTCCTTAAAACTATTTCATAAAACTATACCCTAAAACTATTCCATAAAACTATTCAATAAAACTATTCAATAAAACTATTCCATAAAACTATTCAATAAAACTATTCCATAAAACTATTCCTTAAAACTATTTCTTAAAACTATTCCTTAAAACTATTCCATAAAACTATTCCCTAAAACTATTCCATAAAACTATTCCATAAAACTATTCCATAAAACTATTTCCTTAAAACTATTCCTTAAAACTATTCCATAAAACTATTCCCTAAAACTATTCCTTAAAACTATTTCATAAAACTATACCATAAAACTATTCCATAAAACTATTCCATAAAACTATTCCATAAAACTATTCCTTAAAACTATTTCTTAAAACTATTCCATAAAACTATTCCATAAAACTATTCCATAAAACTATTCCATAAAACTATTCCATAAAACTATTCCATAAAACTATTCCATAAAACTATTTCCTTAAAACTATTCCTTAAAACTATTCCATAAAACTATTCCCTAAAACTATTCCTTAAAACTATTTCATAAAACTATTCCATAAAACTATTCCATAAAACTATTCCATAAAACTATTCCATAAAACTATTCCTTAAAACTATTTCTTAAAACTATTCCATAAAACTATTCCATAAAACTATTCCATAAAACTATTTCCTTAGAACTATTTCCTTAAAACTATTCCTTAAAACTATTCCTTAAAACTATTCCTTAAAACTATTCCTTAAAACTATTCCTTAAAACTATTCCTTAAAACTATTCCATAAAACTATTCCATAAAACTATTCCTTAAAACTATTCCTTAAAACTATTCCTTAAAACTATTCCTTAAAACTATTCCTTAAACTATTCCTTAAAACTATTCCTTAAAACTATTCTTTAAAACTATTCCTTAAAACTATTCCTTAAAACTATTCCTTAAAACTATTCCTTAAAACTATTCCATAAAACTATTCCTTAAAACTATTCCTTAAAACTATTCCTTAAAACTATTCCTTAAAACTATTCCTTAAAACCATTCCATAAAACTATTTCCTTAAAACTATTTCCTTAAAACTATTCTTTAAAACTATTCCTTAAAACTATTCCCTAAAACTATTCCTTAAAACTATTCCATAAAACTATTCCATAAAACTATTCCTTAAAACTATTTCTTAAAACTATTCCATAAAACTATTCCATAAAACTATTCCTTAAAACTATTCCTTAACACTATTTCTTAAAACTATTCCATAAAACTATTCCATAAAACTATTCCATAAAACTATTCCATAAAACTATTCCATAAAACTATTCCATAAAACTATTCCATAAAACTATTCCATAAAACTATTCCATAAAACTATTCCATAAAACTATTCCATAAAACTATTCCATAAAACTATTCCATAAAACTATTCCATAAAACTATTCCATAAAACTATTCCATAAAACTATTCCATAAAACTATTCCATAAAACTATTCCATAAAACTATTCCATAAAACTATTCCATAAAACTATTCCATAAAACTATTCCATAAAACTATTCCATAAAACTATTCCATAAAACTATTCCATAAAACTATTCCATAAAACTATTCCATAAAACTATTTCTTAAAACTATTCCATAAAACTATTCCTTAAAACTATTCCTTAACACTATTTCTTAAAACTATTCCATAAAACTATTCCATAAAACTATTCCATAAAACTATTCCATAAAACTATTCCATAAAACTATTCCATAAAACTATTCCATAAAACTATTCCATAAAACTATTCCATAAAACTATTCCATAAAACTATTCCATAAAACTATTCCATAAAACTATTCCATAAAACTATTCCATAAAACTATTCCATAAAACTATTCCATAAAACTATTCCATAAAACTATTCCATAAAACTATTCCATAAAACTATTCCATAAAACTATTCCATAAAACTATTCCATAAAACTATTCCATAAAACTATTCCATAAAACTATTCCATAAAACTATTCCATAAAACTATTCCATAAAACTATTCCATAAAACTATTCCATAAAACTATTCCATAAAACTATTCCATAAAACTATTCCATAAAACTATTCCATAAAACTATTCCATAAAACTATTCCATAAAACTATTCCATAAAACTATTCCATAAAACTATTCCATAAAACTGTTCCATAAAACTATTCCATAAAACTATTCTATAAAACTATTCCATAAAACTATTCCATAAAACTATTCCATAAAACTATTCCATAAAACTATTCCATAAAACTATTCCATAAAACTATTCCATAAAACTATTCCATAAAACTATTCCATAAAACTATTCCATAAAACTATTCCATAAAACTATCCCATAAAACTATCCCATAAAACTATTCCATAAAACTATTCCATAAAGCTATTTCCTTAAAACTATTCCTTAAAACTATTCCATAAAACTATTCCCTAAAACTATTCCTTAAAACTATTTCATAAAACTATACCCTAAAACTATTCCATAAAACTATTCAATAAAACTATTCCATAAAACTATTCAATAAAACTATTCCATAAAACTATTCCTTAAAACTATTTCTTAAAACTATTCCTTAAAACTATTCCATAAAACTATTCCCTAAAACTATTCCATAAAACTATTCCATAAAACTATTCCATAAAACTATTCCATAAAACTATTTCCTTAAAACTATTCCTTAAAACTATTCCATAAAACTATTCCCTAAAACTATTCCTTAAAACTATTTCATAAAACTATACCATAAAACTATTCCATAAAACTATTCCATAAAACTATTCCATAAAACTATTCCATAAAACTATTCCTTAAAACTATTTCTTAAAACTATTCCATAAAACTATTCCATAAAACTATTCCATAAAACTATTCCATAAAACTATTCCATAAAACTATTCCATAAAACTATTCCATAAAACTATTCCATAAAACTATTTCCTTAAAACTATTCCTTAAAACTATTCCATAAAACTATTCCCTAAAACTATTCCTTAAAACTATTCCCTAAAACTATTCCATAAAACTATTTCATAAAACTATTCCATAAAACTATTCCATAAAACTATTCCTTAAAACTATTTCTTAAAACTATTCCATAAAACTATTCCATAAAACTATTCCATAAAACTATTTCCTTAGAACTATTTCCTTAAAACTATTCCTTAAAACTATTCCTTAAAACTATTCCTTAAAACTATTCCTTAAAACTATTCCTTAAAACTATTCCTTAAAACTATTCCATAAAACTATTCCATAAAACTATTCCTTAAAACTATTCCTTAAAACTATTCCTTAAAACTATTCCTTAAAACTATTCCTTAAACTATTCCTTAAAACTATTCCTTAAAACTATTCTTTAAAACTATTCCTTAAAACTATTCCTTAAAACTATTCCTTAAAACTATTCCTTAAAACTATTCCATAAAACTATTCCTTAAAACTATTCCTTAAAACTATTCCTTAAAACTATTCCTTAAAACCATTCCATAAAACTATTTCCTTAAAACTATTTCCTTAAAACTATTCTTTAAAACTATTCCTTAAAACTATTCCCTAAAACTATTCCTTAAAACTATTCCATAAAACTATTCCATAAAACTATTCCATAAAACTATTCCATAAAACTATTCCATAAAACTATTCCTTAAAACTATTCCATAAAACTATTCCTTAAAACTATTCCTTAAAACTATTCCTTAAAACTATTCCTTAAAACTATTCCTTAAAACTATTCCTTAAAACTATTCCATAAAACTATTCCTTAAAACTATTCCTTAAAACTATTCCATAAAACTATTCCTTAAAACTATTCCTTAAAACTATTCCATAAAACTATTCCTTAAAACTATTCCTTAAAACTATTCCTTTGAATAAACGCAAAACTTTTTGAAAATCTATAAAGTTATTTAAAATCTAGATTCTTTAGGAATCTATCACTTGAGAATTATATTTACTTGAGAATTATATTCACTTGAGAATTATATTTACTTGAGAATTATATTTACTAAAGAATTATATTTTAAAAAGTTACCTTCCCAAATTTCATAGCCTTCTACCAATTAGTTTTTCTACAAATCTGTTATTCTATTTCCGGACTACCGGTGTTACCTCTCCAGGCTCTACCGCGCATATCAAATAGTGCGCTCCTTCACTACAGCCAATCCATATTTCTTGTAGTTCATTGTAGTGAAAAATTACTCAATAATTCACCCTAAATTTCCTTTTTTTGCTATCAAAGTAACTTTACTAATTCTATTAATAATTATCTTAAATTTAATTTGTTTAATTTGTACCCTCATTAAATCCGCAATTACCATTTTAATTATATGTGTTAGTTTTTTGGATAGGCCGTGGCTCACCAAGACATGCTGAAATTATTGGAACATACAAGTCGAATTAAAGTTAATGTGAATTTGTTGAAACCTGTTCACTGTTCAATATTGAAGAGTTTTATAAATTATTATTACAAAATGTATTCTCATAATCTCATTTTATCCCTACAAATGTTCAATTTTTTTTGTTCAATGTAACGAAATCTTCTAAAATTTACCCATTTTATTAACTAGATATTACTGTGACAACTTTGTCAGACGATGTACACTACACATTGGACCCACATGACATGATTCAAGTTAATGCGAATTATTTAAATACTTCAAAGATTTTCATTACATTGAAACATGAGATTAGAATCCAAATGTGATTTAAGGGGCTTGCTAATATATAACTTATCAAATATATATGAATCGAATTAGAAGTTAACATATTGTTAAAGAATATAAAGCATATTTCGAAGATAATATGGTCACTACCCTAGTAGGTATAATAATAAAGTAACACTTCTTTATTGTGTCTTTTGCCCAATTTTTTTCTGGGCTCAATTTTTCTGGGGCTCAATTGTTCTGGGGCCCAATTATTCTGGGCCCAATTGTCGTGGGGCCCAATTTCCAGTACCCAATTGTCCTGGGCCAGACCGTCGGTGCACCTATAATATCAAATATCAAACGTGTAAGAGAATATCAAATGTGTAAGAGAATATCAAACGTGTAAGAGAATATCAAACGTGTAAGAGAATATCAAACGTGTAAGAGAATATCAAACGTGTAAGAGAATATCAAACGTGTAACAGAATATCAAACGTGTAAGAGAATATCAAACGTGTAACAGAATATCAAACGTGTAAGAGAATATCAAACGTGTAAGAGAATATCAAACGTGTAAGAGAATATCAAACGTGTAAGAGAATATCAAACGTGTGAGAGAATATCAAACGTGTAAGAGGATATCAAACGTGTAAGAGAATATCAAACGTGTAAGAGAATATCAAACGTGTGAGAGAATATCAAACGTGTGAGAGAATATCAAGGGTAAAAAAAAAAACAATCTAAATGTTTTGTCACAACAGAATACCACAAAGTTAATTCAGCACATTCCTCTCATTGTAAGTCTGTATTAACTCCACGGAATTCTTCTCCAACTTCTTTATTACGTAAAATGTGTGCGAATTTTTTAATTTATAAACACAATGGCGACACGATTGACAATCTGGCAAAGCGATTGAATCTTATTTCTTTTTAAATAGAAAACAATGATTTAGTTTAATAAATCTTCTACAATTGTAAGGTTAATAAGGTAAAGCATCTATTGATCATTTGAAAGCACTGAAATTTTTTTACGAATTACGAGTCAAATTGACTCAAAACTTGAGATTTAGTTCGTCCAAAAACCGGCTCAAAAATGTGAGTCAATTTGACTCATACTAATATTTTACTCAAAAGCAAGAGTCATATTGACTCCTAATGACTCCTAATTCATAGTCAGATTGACTCAGGTAGAGTCAGGTCAATCAAGAAAAAGACTCCAATATTGGAGCTTTGCAGCCTTGACTCAGGCGATGAGTCAGGTTGACTCGCAATTTTTTCTCATTGTGGAACCTTTTACTCATGTACAACAGAGCTTCCTCAGTGAGTAAAATATCCATTGAATGATAAACCCTAACTCACAAATGTTAAATTGTTCCTTTACCCTATTCACTTTACATTATATTTTCCATGAGTTTCAGTTCCAATTACTAGCTATATTAAACTGAAGAATAAATCATCCTACTGTTCAAATGATCAAAACTAATCAGATGATAAAACTCTTAATGGAAGTAAAACATTCTGCATATCAACGCTAATTATTCATTGTATTGAAGGGAACTCTTTGAAAATGAGAAAAAATTTACATTGTGTGTTGATTTAAGCGATAAAATAGAGTTAACTTTATATTAATTACAACAATTTAATCACAATGCATTATAATCGTATTTAATTGTATCATAGCTACAGTTCACTTTTGTATAAAGCATTTAAAATGGCTTCTATTCTTTAATTCCAGTGTAACATCAAGTAATCAGCAGTTTATTTAATTAATGATTTGGTAGTTTTTACAGACAATGAATTAGTTAGTTAGTTTTACGGTGACTGAAGTTTTGAAGTAGATATTTACTTACTAGCGTAATTACCCGTTAAAAATAACGAGCTCTCATTACTCTTGTCTTAAGCCATGTAGATTTAGCTAAAGTTATTAATTAGATAATTATAATAATGTTATACATAGTATAGATTATAGAATATAGATAGAGCGAATTAATCAAAATGATTATTTACCAAAGTACTAAAAGGATTCATCGTCAGGACAAAATGATTAAAACACTGCTCTAAACTATTTATTTTATGACATACGACAGTAGGTCGTAAAATCCACAGTTCAAATTAGTTCACTTCATCACAGCTTGTTCCTGACGATGAACATACATCTTCCTGTTCGAAAGTTAAAATCTAGAATTACTTTCAACGTTTTATTATAATAACCTTCTTGTAAATATCAAAATTCCTTTCATGCAGTATCAATCTTTAGAATATTTATATTACCGAGTGCATGAATCAATATTATAATAAGAGAGGGGTTTTCTGTCTGTCCGTCACACTGACCTAATGATACGCTCTGCAAGCATCAGGTGGCATGGTTAGGAAATTATTCTAACATCAGTTCAATAAATATAAGTACAATTTTTACACTTTTTCAGTGTCCTAAAAAAACTTGATTATAGATTAAAAAGCACGCATATACTTTATATTTAATGGTATAGGTTGTAAAGAGGTCATTTTTATGATATTAAAAACTATACCGCTCTAGATTTTAATTTCATGTAGTTAGTAAATAAATTTTAGAATTCATAACATTTGAAATGTGAGTAAACGTAATGAATTAGAATTCCTATTTGGAATTTGTATATTTAATTAAATATTAATTTGATTTTCAAATGGATATAAATTTAAGGAGAGACCAAGTAAAATATATATGATAAAACAGAAATTAATATATCCTTTTTTTGGCCGTATCTATCTCTATAAAATGGTCAATAGGGCTACTTCCAAGTAATCGGATTATTTCTCTTTTATTTTAATCATCAAAAGTATATAATAAATAAAATTATTGTAAAAAAAGATTATTTTTAATCACTCACTACGATCGAAAATGTGGAATATTTCGATAACTTGTATCTTACCCCATATATAACATTTTATTTCCATACGATTAATATTTTCTACCATATCATCAGTCTCGTGGGAGGCGTACAATTTGTGAGTTTTCTTTTAATTAATTTCTCATTTTTATGGTATCCCCTAGATACCTTAATTAGGAATTATACGTGTGGATATTACCTAGGTAGCAATGGTACAATGTTGGGGCAATGGTACAATGTTGGGGCAATGGTACAATGTTGGGGCAATGTTGTTACAATATTGGGGTAATGTTGTTACAATATTGGGGCAATGTTGTTACAATATTGGGGCAATGTTGTTACAATATTGGGGCAATGTTGTTACAATATTGAGGCAATGTTGTTACAACATTGGGGCAATGTTGTTACAATATTGGGGCAATGTTGTTACAATATTGGGGCAATGTTGTTACAATATTGGGGCAATGTTGTTACAATATTGGGGCAATGTTGTTATTCTGACAGTAGCAGGTTTCGTAGAAAAATTTAAGGCTTAGACGAATTTTTTCAGGTTTCAAAGAACGGTTGTGGGTTTGGCAGAACAATTTCAGGTTTGATCCAACTCTTGTTAGTTTTAGACGAAGGAAGTGGGTTCAGTCGAATGACGTCATTGGATTAATGTTGTGTTCTGATACTTAAGGTTTGAACGAGAGAAAAGTGAGTTGCCAATTCGTATTAATGAGATGCCAAGTGCTGAATTATTAATCCAGATGGTTGTATTGGTATATGTTGCCATATAGGAAGTGTTTTATTCATTGGAAATGTGGTTAACCGTTACTATATCGTGCATTAGACAAATTTTAATAGATTTAGAAGTATAAGAGATTCCTCTCTTCTATAAATGAGAGGAGTGTGATAGACTCCTCTCTTCTATGAATAAGAGGAATGTGATAGACTCCTCTCTTCTAGAAATGAGAGGAGTGTGAGACTCCTCTCTTCTATAATTGAGAGGAGTGTGATAGACTCCTCTCTTTTAGAAATGAGAGGAGTGTGAGACTTCTCTCTTCTATAAATGAGAGGAGTGTGATAGACTCCTCTCTTCTAGAAATGAGAGGAGTGAGACTCATCTCTTCTATAATTGAGAGGAGTGTGATAGACTCCTTTCTTCTATGAATGAGAGGAGTGTATTAGATTCCTCTCTTCTATAAATGAGAGGAGTGTAATAGACTCCTCTCTTCTATAAAAGAGAGGAGTGTGAGTGACTCCTCTCTTCTATAAATGAGAGGAGAGTGAGAGACTCCTCTCTTCTATGAATGAGAGGAGTGTGAGAGACTCCTCTCTTCTAGAAATGAGAAGATTGTGAGTAACTCCTCTCTTCTATAAATGAGAGGAGTGTGAAAGACTCCTCTCTTCCATAAATGAGAGGAGTTTGAGAGACCCCTCTCTTTTTTAAATAAAAGGAGAGTGTCTCCTCTCTTATAGAACTCTGAATCCATATTCATTCGCATCTTCTGTTGCAACATAATTGGGTTTGGCAGAATGAAACTTATTCTTTGCTACTAAAAATTATTTAAGCCTGTGAGTGGAATTTTTTTCTTATTTGTATCATGAACATTTCATAAGGATCCGGTATTGAATATTTTTTGAAATAAAATTGACCATTAAATGTCACATGTCATCGCATTCTCTTAAACGGGTTTAGACGAAAACAATTGCCGCTTCCTGCCAAACCTCTATATTCATATAAGATGACTTCATGCAGTTTTTGAACTTCGATCGGCTTAATTCAATATTTTTTGTGTTCATTAATGTGTACTTATGCTTATACGATGCTTCAAACAAGTGCTCAATCTCTTATTGGAGCTTAATTCAGTTGAGACAGCTTGATTCGGCCAAACCCAATTCTGTTGTAAAAATTGATACCTGATTGTGAAATTAAAAGAATTCCTACGTGGAAAGTAGGAAGCCCATGTACTTGAAACTTTATCAAAACTTGTATCATGGAGTAATCTAGTCTAGATAAATATTTCATGGCATTCCATGGCTTCCCTTTCGAAATATTCACAAAATATCAAAAAGTTCAAATCACTCTTCCAGGTGAAGATAGAAGCCAACAGAAGGCCTAATAATATTAACTCACATTTTTTGGAAAAATTGAGATCAATTAAAAAGCTTTTGATATATAATGATATAACGTATGTGACTCCTCTCTTCCATAAATGAGAGGAGTGTGAGATACTCCTCTCTTCTATAAATGAGGAGTGTGAGAGACTCCTCTCTTCTATGGATAAGAGGAGTGTGAGAGACTCCTCTCTTCTATGAATAAGAGGAGTGTGAGAGACTCCTCTCTTCTATAAATGAGAGGAGTGTGAGAGACTCCTCTCTTCTTTAAATGAGAGGAGTGTGAGAGACTCCTCTCTTCTATAAATGAGAGGAGTGTGAGAGACTCATCTCTTCTATAAATGAGAGGAGTGTGAGAGACCCCTCTCTTCTATAAATGAGAGGAGTGTGAGAGACTCATCTCTTCTATAAATGAGAGGAGTGTGAGAGACTCATCTCTTCTATAAATGAGAGGAGTGTGAGAGACTCCTCTCTTCTATAAATGAGAGGAGTGTGAGAGACCCCTCTCTTCTATAAATGAGAGGAGTGTGAG